>QLOK01010356.1:0-24486 GCA_003313805.1 Tricholoma flavovirens
CAGGTCTTTCACAGTGCAGATTCAGTTATAAATGATGGAAATGAAGATTTGGTGTATCCAGCAGAAGATCTGAATTCAATCAACTGCTCCAGTCTACCTCTTGCACACTTAGCACTGAAGGTTGGATGTCCAATCATGGTCCTTCAGAATATCAATCTGTCTGGAGGAGTGTGCAATGGAAGCAGAGGAATATTGACACGCATCAGAAATCGGGTGTTGGAGGTGAGGTTGATTACTGGGGATCATGCAGGAGAGAAAATCTTCATTCCATGGATGCGACTGCAATGACTGCAGTTTCCAGTTCGGTTGTCATTTTCCATGACCATCAACATGTGGGATTGCATTTATGGAGCGCTGTGTTTACACATGGGCAGTTCTATGTTGCAGCATCACGAGTCAAGTCTGTGCACAACATCAAGGCCATTTGGGCAAGTACAAGTGAATTAGCTCACACCAAAAATATTGTAAATAATGAAGTACTATTAGATACTAATTATTGAGATAAACAATAAAACACGCGTGCCGGAGGCACGATTCTTAACCTTGTCCATAATAAAGTGAGGGCGGTCATGTGAGGAGGGTGTGGGAGCCGATTTGGCTGTGCAAACATGACAAAGAATTTAATGTATTGGTCAGCATTTACTGTGGCTACATAACAAATACAATTATTTCATGAGTGAGCAAGCAACTGAGCAACAAAGCTGTAAGAAAGCATGTAACAAAAGCCTGTAAGCAGTGTAAGAAATTCTACTGAGTGGAAAACTAAAACTGTATATGAAAATCCTGACTAAGCAAACCCTGTGAGCTCAACAAAATGCAAAAACCTGGGCATGGCCCAGTGGCAATCTAATATTAGTGTATTTACTGTAACTACATAACAAATACAATTATTCCCCATTGACTAAGAAACTGAGTAACATAAGCTGTAACACAGCCTGTAAGCAATGTAAGAAAAATATACTGAGCGAAAAACAGCCTGTAGGCAATGTAAGAAAAATCTACTGAGTGAAAACCCTAAAACTGTATACAAAAATCCTGACTAAGCAAACCCGGTGCACCATTCCAACATTAATATTCACTGTAAATACATAACAAATAAAAATCTACTGACCAAAAAATTGAGAAAAAATTCAGTAAAAAATGGAGTCAGTAAAAATGTATCAAGTAAGTAGGTAAGAAAAATGTAACAAGGTTGGCATAAAATGTCAAGTCAATGTTTTGCCAATATATGTAGGCTTGGGAAAGGGTAGTGACATAAGTAGATGCTGGAGATAGAGTGGAGAGGGGGAGTGAGGGGGGTGAGGAGGGTGAGAGGGGTGAGTTTGGGGAGGATGAGTTTGGGAAGAATGAGTATCAGGAAAATACAATGCTGACTTATCATACTTATTCCTCCTTATTCTCACTTGATTTCAAAATTAAGCAGCATTAAGCAAATTTCCATTAAGGAGATTTTGCTTAGAATAATAAGGGTCGTTTCCTGAATTAAGCAAATTCTCCTTATTCACTTCCTTAGTACTTCCTTATTTCGCTTATTCTAAGTATATGCTACAAGGTCATCAGGGGATTCTAAGGAGCAATCTAAGGACATTAAGCAGCTACAAAAGTAGATGTAAGCATAGTTTTAAATGTCAAAAATCTCAACAGGCCATCAATATCAGCTCTCATAAGCATCATTAAGGAAATTCAGGCAGAAAAACGTGTATATTCCATCATCTAAGGAAGTACAGAAAGTGTAATCTAATCAGAATTGAAGATCATAAGGAAATTCATCATGCATATAAGAAATGATCAGGGACAAAAAATAGAGGAGCATCATGATAATCGGCAGGGGTTGAATAAATGTCACATCCTCGTCACCTCTAGAATAAATAATCAGTTAGTAACTAGAAGGCAAGACAAGCAAGATTGATGTTCATACAATCAGCATCATCTTCACCACTAGAGGAATGATTGATGATGTTGTACTTGGCAGACATTGTAATGATTTCATCAAATCAAGAAGCAGATAATCTTTTTGCTGATTTAACATAAGAAGAACAGTGTCTGCCCCATGTTGCCTCATTGAACACTGTGAACTGATTAGAGACCTTCCCTGTGGCTTGATTTAATTGCTTCAGAAGTGTTGGGATTCACCCCTTGGCCTTTTGCACCATCTTGACAGCAATTATTCCTGATGCAATGAGCTTCAATGCACATTCAACCTGCTATGGCCATGAGGACGTGACATCATCATGATGGTGACACTTACTGCAGCTGTTGTGATGGTGAGAGCTCCATGTGGCTGAGAATCATCAAGCCCATTGATCTTCTTGGCACCCTTAATAGCAATGAGATGAGACACAAAGGTTGCAGGATGAAGGGGCCATGGAAGGCCCCTTTGAATTTCTGTGAAATGTGTTGATAGAATGAGACAAAATGATCAAGCAAATATATTTACCTTAGTGTTGTCACCATTAGCCTTGTGGTAAAGAAAATGAAGATGTTCGAGGTACTGGGCTGCAAATTCTTGGTGATTCTCATTGGAGTTCTTCAAGTCCATGTTTGCATTGCAAAAGGTGAGGATGATGGCAATCGCTGTTGATCCCATGGTGCTGCACCACAAGTCCGAAACACATTGCATAGTCTGTAATGTAAATGTTTTCAAAACTCATAAAAATTAATACGTACCAGCTGGTATATGGCACTCGATTGGGTGATCTTGTAAGATATGTCACTGAAAACTGCGTCCCAGATCTTTTGCATAACCATACACCTGACCTTGACATTGTTGTCGAAGGGGTTGTCTTGCTGAGAGATGTGCATCATAAATGTTGGGACAAAAACATGACACCAGACCTGACGATTGATATCATGTAGAAGATCATTGTATTATAATACAATTTTAACAAAGTTATCATCACATTTCCGCAAGTATTTTGCTAATAACTCAATGACTAATGGTCCAAATGGTACCAAATAAAGACATACATGGTGGTAGAGTGATTGCGCATAAAATTAGATCAGTTCACGTGACTTCCTATTTAGGTAATAATATCCATTTCGGTAGTAAGTCATCAACAATTGTATTGTAAAACATTCTAAGTCCACATTTTAGAAATTCATGACTTAGTAAGATCTCACACTGCTTACTAAGCATCAATCAGGCTGGGAGCCATCTGATCTTATCTAATGCTTCAATTTGAGACCAGAATATAATGATAGCTAAGCTTACAGGTCAATAAAAGGGCATTTGATGAATATTTGTCTTTATTTGTCTTCCATCATCATGTGATTTGTTACTAAATTTGGGTATATATGCATACCACATAATAAAACAGAACATATTGTAATACAATGTATTCTACAACAGTGTATGACAATGATAAATGGTTTTATATAGTATTACAATACAATTTTGTGATCTAATGTACACAGAAAGTATTACAATACACCTCCCATACTCATACAGGGATGTATTACATTATTTCTACAACATGGGGTGTCTGGCTGTGCCTGACTTTGTCGCTTTGTTGGCTGCTGCAGCTGGAGTCATTTTCTTCTTCCCCCTTGGTACAGACATAATTTTGGCAGATTGCATGGAATTATCTGACTCATCAGCAGATTTATCAGGTGGAGTATATGTATGCTTATTGGGGTTAGACCCATCATCTTCACTGGTCCCAAGACCTGCATCTGAATCTGGCTGGCTGCCATGAGGCATGAAGTTGGGTCGAGGCATGGCATCAATGAGGTCCTCATTGTTTCTCGACCCAACTTCATGCCTCATGGCAGCCAGCCAGATTCAGATGCAGGTCTTGGGACCAGTGAAGATGACAGGTCTAACCCCAATAAGCATACATATACTCCACCTGATAAATCTGCTGATGAGTCAGATAATTCCATGCAATCTGCCAAAATTTGTATGTCTGTACTAAAGGGGAAGAAGAAAATGACTCCAGCTGCAGCAGCCTTCAAAGCGACAAAGTCAGGCACAGCCAGACACCCCATGTTGTAGAAATAATGTAATACATCCCTGTATGAGTATGGGAGGTGTATTGTAATACTTTCTGTGTACATTAGATCACAAAATTGTATTGTAATACTATATAAAACCATTTATCGTTGTCATACACTGTTGTAGAATACATTGTATTACAATATGTTCTGTCAACTGTGCAACATGTTGGCTGAACTTTGAACTTAGCCGATTAAGGTTCTGGCACAATGTAACTTTGGCAATGTTTTGACCTTATCTTCGGAGACCGCTGACTGATTCCAACTAGTGATCTAGTGATGGTATCAGACTGGCTCTCATCAAAGTCCAGTGCACCGCTGGCCATGCACTGCCCCTGTGCCTGATGTCACATGATTATGGAGGTGGCAACCAGATCATTGTGAAGTGTATCCCCATATTGATCACCCACCTGTTCAGAGTCACATCTGCTGACTAAGCATAGTCAGTCTGGACAGGCCCAGAGCAAGTCTGGTATCCAGCATGTTCCTCACATGTGATAGACTCTCCCTCAGCAACCTAAGTTGGGTAGAGATGACCAGTCAAATAGATCATCATGCATTATCTATATTAGAGCAGTTAGGGCAGTGGTAAAGCCCTCTGATGAGCCCCTTTGCAAGGGCAAAACTGCCTAAGTCCCAGCTCTAAGGGTTCAGGCCCCCTAGACTGCATAATGTTTCCATGCCTGTCAATCTATTTATACAAGTTTGTCCAGCCTTTTGCTTGTATATCTTCCTGTCTGTAGATGTAGTACCCTTCTTTGTATCTACACTCCTGCATCCTCACCTATAGTTCTGTACTATTCAAGTTTCCAGCTCTTGTCATACTAATCTATGCTCAGTCTTCAGTCATATCACCATGCTGATTGTTGCCTCCTCATATTTTGACTCCCACTTGTTGCATTTGTTTTTGTATCTACACTCTGGTGCATCTTGGGCCTTCATCTACCTGCAAGACTGCAACCTCTACTAGTAGAGCCAGTACTCATATTTACAACATTGCACTGCTTGCATTTTTGGATGTGCCTGAATTTCTGGCTGTGCCTGCATCCTGCTCAAATTGTTTTATCTGCTGGTGGTGGCATATCCCTGTGTGCAGCCATTCCAACTGCATCTGCATTTCAAGTTGCACTCCTCCCTGCCACTGGATCTCTACAGTTGAACCTTGTTGCATTCCTGCATTATCTGCACACATTCCTACCAGCATACCCTTTCATCTACACCTCTACCACAAGGAGAAAGACCTCATCTCAAAACATGCAAAACAATATCTATAATCCTGCAGCTATTCAGCCTAAATTCCAGTGTTTGCAGTGTATTTGTCGATTTTATAACAGAGCTGGACTCAAGAACCATATGCAATGCATGGGTCTCAGGCAACTAGCAGTCAAAAAAGTCAAACATCATCCCCAGTTCCTGACCATCCCCCATCTCCACACCAATCAGACAGTAAAGGGGAACCTTTACATCCATATAACTTTTCATTTGAAATTCATGATCAAGAATTTCCTTGCTCATCACCACCTCTTTTTTCCCCTGATGATGTACCCATGGATGTTGACTTTTTATCACCATTTCCTGATGACTATGATGAAGATGATGATTATGGCCATAACAATAACATGGATTTATATGATCATGATCTCAGTCACACTGGCAGCTCCCCTCCCATTATTCCAAGCAGTGTGGGGAAACACATGTTCCCTTTGAGGAGTCTGAAATACTTCAAAAATCCTCTCATGTCCTTCAAATAGCAATCCTATCTGTTGTTCTGGGTCTGAAAAGCCTGTCATATGATCTTGCAAGGTGTGGTGGTGCAGTATGAATGTCTGATGATAACAAATACAGCCACTGAAGTGTGAGAAATACATTCAAAGTTCAATCAAACTCATTTAAAATTGATTGATGAAGGTTGCAATGATCAAGGAGGGTTCAAAGACATGCAGATGGCTTGTAAGTTGTTTGAATAGACTTGGTAGGCTTTTTGAATGTATCAGAAAAAGAAGTCAAAGAAGATTGAGCTTGATTGAAACAGTTTGAGAAATATCAACAGCTCAATATTGCTGTTCAAGATCAATTGATCAACTGCAATGTAATTGATTCTTGTTGAATGAGGTTTGGATGGGGTTGGATGAGGTATGAGGGACTCATGCAATTGCTCTAAGTTGAATGAAAGATGTTTGAGGGGCTCAATATCACTTGATATTGCTCAAAAACTGTTTGAAATGCACTTGAACTTGTTTGTGGACATTCATACTGTTGTTCAGAGCTGTAATGTGCAATGTGAAAAGTATCTGCATATCTCCAGAGCTCTAGGTGCAAGGTGGACATATCACCACATTCCACATCAATATGATGCATCACTCACAGGACTGAGTGGTGCCAAGAACTGAGTTCTCAGGGTACTACTCAGTTCCACTTTATGATTTTACCTTGTCCTCACAAGGTTTCATTTCTTTCCTCTTCCTAGCTTCACCCATTGGTGAAGCTAAAGGGGGAGAGTGTAGTGATCCCCACTGATCCCAGGGGGATCATGTTTGTAACTATTATATTTGGATGGAGCCAGTCTCTATAGAACTGGCTCCTTCCTAATTTGTACCTTAGCTTTTACCAGATCACCTGCTCTACATAATTTATATGTTATTCATGTCATTGTTGAGCCTAATCTAACCTAAGCTACCCCCAACTCACTACACAGCCTTAAGGACTTGCACTGAAATACTGCCCTGGAGTTCCACACTCTGCATCAATTATGATGCATCACTTGTAGGGCTGGGTGGTGCCGACAACTGGATTCCCAGCACATTACTCAGTTCCATTAATATTTTACCTTTTACTTACAAGGTCTCTTTCTTTCCTTCTATTACCTTCACCCTTGAGTGTAGAGCAGGTAATCTGGTAAGAGCTAAGGTACAAATTAGGAAGGAGCCAGTTTTATAGAGACTAGCTCCATCTAAATATAATAGTTGCAAACATGATCCCCCTGGGGTCTGTGGGGATCACTACACTGACACTGAGAAGAACTACCCAGTTCACAAAAAGGAACTCCTGGCTATCATCAAATCACTAAAGAAATGGAGATCCCATCTTTTCAGTGCCCAATTTGAGATATACACTGATCACCAAACTCTTGAGTGCTTCTAGTGTTTGAAAGTCCAGTCAATAGGACCAAAAAAAGACTGGCAACTGAACCGAACCGGACTGATGGCAACCGGACTTTCAGTTGCAGTTGCCTAAGGTCTGGGTATTACCCAGTTGCCAGTCTAGCTCCAATCAGCAATATTAATAGACCACTAAAAGACCGGTCACAACTGACCCCATGTGCAACCAGTCTTAGTAAGTGATCCCGTGTGATCAAAATGCTGTTCATCAGATCATGTGTCACTGCCACCATTCAATGCAACCACGACAACCACAATCACCAGAAAAAAAGACAGCCCCAGGATGACACTCCAATGCCCACCCACCCCACCACTGCGAGCCACTGCTTGCGGGGTGGAAAACAGGATGACGAACAGCAGGAGATGAGATAGCAAACACAACACCACAACAGCACCCTCAACTGCTGCCACAAGCAACTGCTCATGGGGTGGAAGCAGGGAGCAATGGGGAACAAAGATGACAATGATGACAAAGCCAAGTAATGAGGATCCAGCACCAATGAACAACACAGCACCAACTCCAGCCTCGTGAGCCCCTGCTTGTGGGGTGGATTGTTGGTGCCTTCTTCAATAACAATGAAGCTGTGGTCCACCAATGCTACTACCACAGTGACATGGCACAACAATGGGCTGTGGAGGGCAAATGACAAGCTGGGGAACAATGATGGGGGGATGAGCAGTACCCTCAAGGTAAGCACATGCCCTGCCCAATAAGCCTGCCTCATCACCACTGACCTCAAGAACAGCAACATGCTTGAACAGGGGAATGCAGGTGCTAATGCCAACCTTGTGAAGGTGACAATGGCGTCTAGTCGAGACCAATGATGGATGACACCCATGACACCCACAATGCCAATTACGCCCACAATGCCAACAATGCCCACAATGCCAATGACACCCACAATGCCAACAATGCCAACAATGCCCATGACAAACAATGCCAGCAACCCCAACATCCCCACAACTGACAATGAGAAGGCGTCATCCAACAACAATGACAGACAATGCCAATGACCCCCACCTCCTGCACTCACTCTGATGCAGGATGGTGGGGTTAGTTTTTTTCTTTGTTTTTCATGGGGCCTCATCTCCTCCATTCACTCGAATGCAGGGCAGCAGAGGCACCTCTTCTTTATTCTTATCTAGTAGTTTTATTGCCTTAGTTATGTACAAGTTAGTTTAGATAATGTATATATTGCATCGCAAAACTGGTCTGCAACTGACTGTAAACTGACCCTGTGAGGAACCTGTCAAAACCAGTTGTTGGACTGCAACTGAACCATCATAGACCAGTTCTGGTAAGTCCGGTCTATGGTTGCCATATATTTGAGTTTATATGGACCAGTTGTGGGTCTGGTTCACATGAAAAGTGTCGAAAAAACCGGACTGGACCGGACTTTCAAACACTAAGTGCTTCAAATCACAGAAGGAGATGTTGAGACACCAAATGAGATGGTCAATGTACCTCATGGACTTCAACTATTCCATCACCTATATTCATGGCAAACTGAACACTGCTGCCAATGCCTTATCCCAAATGCCCAATGCCACCCCCAATGCCTGCCTAGCAGCTTGTGCAATTGCATACACACACAATGCTCCAACCCAACCTATAGCAGGCATACTGAACATCACAGCTGACAAATCCCTCCTTGATGCAATCATCATGGGCTATGAAACCAAAGATTTTGCCAAGCAGCTCACCAAGGACATCAGTATGTGGAGCATTGAAGGGGCAACTCTTACCAATAAACTCCTCTATGTCAGCTGCCAACTTGTGATCCCATGTGACTGTGAACTCCATTACAACCTTGCCCATGACACACTTGGGCATTTTGTCTTCAACAATCGATTTCGACGGAATTCGCCTCTTCGGTGAGATGCCAGATAACATCGGATGAAGTGAGTTTCTTCCCCGTTTGATGAGCAGTGGCACTCAGGGTGGTGAATAAGGTTCGGAAGGTGGGCGCGAGTGAGAGCGAGGTGCGAAGATATGATACAAAGGACTCATCGGATACTGGGGAATTCATCTCAGCCAGCCTTTCTCTAATTTCGGTCATCTTTGCAATGTGTTCCCTCATGCTCTGCCCCTCTGTGTATCAAGCGTTTTGAAGTTGAGTGAGGAGGTTCGTCTCATACAAGCTGCCTTTATCAGCATGGATTGAGATCACTTTCTTCCACACAGCTGCAGCATTGGCCTCGTTCTTGACTTGGAGGAACGTGGACCTGTCAATGGTCCTGTAAATGACCTCGCGAACGGCCGCTTGCATTTGATCATAGCTATCTTGATCTTGTTCATGCTTCTCGAGCTCATCGTCGGTCAACGGGGCTGTTGCGTGACATTTGTAAAAAGTCCCGTTACGATCGTCGAGCTCTTCCGGCTTTCGTGCGGTACCCTGAACATGTCGTCAAAGTCCCTTCGAGGTGATGTAGTTTAAAATCCGCTCGGAGTATGTTGCCCAGTTTGCACTGTCTCCCCGTTGCAGGGGTACCGGAACGAGAAGCTAGAAACTAGAAACAAATAGGTAGAACCTCAGTGGTGGTTAAACACTATATTGTGTAGTAAGTACCTAGAAACAAATAGGTAGACTACTATGGATAAGTAAGGTTATAACGAAGTAAGATAGAACGGGACTTACACCTCAGTGGTGGTTAAACACTGAGGTGGTATGATACCGGATAGATGGAATTATAGAAACTGTTACGTAAGCGGTAATGGGTATGCACATGTGCTCGACAAATCACTATAGGGCTCCTACTACTGGCCAAACATGCACCAAGACCTCAAGAATGCCTACATCCCATGATGTGCTGAATGTCAGCAAAACAAAAGCCACACCTCCAAACCTACTAGCCCTCTACACCCTGTAGAACTTCAGTGTTTGGTACTAGGTGTTAGCCTCTAAGTGTAAAAACAATCCAATGGATGTACACTACTGTAGCTAGGGTTTATATTCCATGTAAGTGCTGTGTCTACTATGCTTTCCTGTGCCCCCTATGTCTGCACTGGATTACATAAGACAGTCTGTGATACAGCCGAGATGTGGCTGATTCCAATTCCAACACACCCCCTACCCATTATTCCTGATGACTGCTTTGATACAGTGGCCTTGGATTTCATTGGACCACTCCCTGAGGAACATGGGAAAGACACCATCCTGACCATGATGGACCTGCTTGGTGCTCACATCAGCATAGCTGCTACCCACTCCACATACCATCAGGAAAAACCCCCTTTGCTAACGACGACTAATTAGGGGAATTTATGGATAATTATGTCAAATAATCAATAATCAGAACTAACTCCAATTACTGGAATTTAGAGTGGTCTGTTTTCACAACTTCAAAATTATCCCTCCTATGTTTTTTTATCTGTGAATTATCCCCTCATCATATATATTTTCATCTAATCATTTCCTTGATATTTTTTCGAAAACCAGTGCAATAACAATTAGAAGCTAAGAACCACAATGATCTCGATGTAAAGTAATGATAATGTTCTTAGAACGGTAACCTATCATGTGCATCACCCCACTACACTGCACCTTCAACATCAGACATTACATCAAAGTCAATCTCAGCCAAGTCTTCACCATTTTTGAAGAGCCTCTTAGAGTCCCTGATGTGATTAAAAATCAGATAAGAATCACAGATAAGATCAATAGCACAATACATTGCATTCTGGAGGATTTCGCTCGTGACCTTATGATACTGATGAAGTTTTCAATGGGCAAAAGTTGCGAGGATGGAGTTGTGGATTTGCCATATATCCTGTCCATAGTTGGCTGTAAAGCTGTGTGGGGTAAGCTTTCCAGGTTCCCATTCTTCAATAGAGACATGCACCTGCAAAGGACTTTGGTATATGAATAGGACGAAACTAAATAAACAAACAGTTGTTGTGATGAAGGATAACAAAGCAGGTGGGGTCTCAAGTTCGTTGTCAACTCCAGCAACCAAGGAATAGAAGCGATCCTTCATTTGGAATCCAATGGACTTGCTGTCCTTGAAAATCATGTCAGAGAGAATGGCTGCGAAGATTGGATGGCCATAAGGTTTGTCTCTTTGGATCTAGGGGCCATATGTATATGTTACATTGCAATGGTCATAATGTCATGAACATACCTGACCATCTTTAAGTGGGAATATATAGTCCTTTTTACGAAGGAGGGCCTTCGCCTCATCGCCACAACCCTTTTTAAGACCATACTTGCTAATGACATGTGTTGCAGCAATTTTCTTGATACCAAGATGATACTGACTGATGCAACCCTCTACCTACCAGAAAATTGGAGTCAAGTTGGAGTGCTTGGATGATTTACATACCACTTTTGCAATGCACTTGAAATAGCCAACATTGTTCTTAAGTCACTTGACCATATTCTTGTGTTGAAGAGCTTTCGCTGCTTCCATGACTGCATCATGGGAGAGGCAAGAATAGCTCGGATTTGAGGTTGCTGTTTGAGAAGGGGGACTTTACTGCCATTGATTATGCAGAGATGTGTGTCGGCTGGCCACTCCTCATTGTCTTGTGGTGGTGATCTTCCATTTCGATGATGTTTGGATGACCGGATTGGCCCTTCCTGAACCTCTTCCTTGACGTTGTCATCAATATACCATTGTGGGACCTTGAGCGAAATTGTGAGGCTGATAGGATGCTGAAACCAAATTATTCACCTCTTTATGAGTGATCTTCTTGGTGGTCCTTTTGGTAGTAGATGAAGCCTCAATGATAACTGTGAGAATGCAATACATAGTGCAAAATGGCATTACTGACCTTAATTGGCATAGAATTTTCATTACCTACATCTTTGCACATTGTCTTCGCCTGACCGGTCTGCTTGGTCAGTTGGATTTTGGATGGTAGGACCATCAACTCACTTTTACAACATGGCTCTGAGAAGTTTTGATTGGCACCTTGCTAGCATGATAGTCCCAATTGCCCTTGGCCTTAGAAAGGAGTTAACCTTGTCTGCACAAAGAGAAGTATTTGATAACCTGTTTGGTGGGTCACTGACTCTCAGCATGGGCATGAGAGAAGCTTGAGATGTTGTTGGACCAAGTCGGGTTCTATACAAATAAAGGTAAACTCAGTTTGTTGCTTGAACATGATTTGAACTGACCTCCTTCTTCAAACAGTGACTAAGGCAGGCTGGATCTTCACGCTCATCGTTCTCTATTTCAGTCTCCATCTCTTCACTCTGCTCAGACTCTTCATCTGATAGGTTCTTGTTGGCCTGTGGTGGTTGGGTCCCCCAAATTGCTTATCCCATTAGGTGAGTACATGCGACGTTTGTCAATGCCTTCCACTTACATTCTGATATATCATAATCTAGGTTTCTGAATGTGTTTAACCCCTTTACCCTTAGATGAAAGGGATGCTATGACTGTAGAGTTGTGAGACTGTTGTTTGCCTTTGTTGTGCATTTATGTCAAGGGGGTGGCAGGATGGGAATCCCGGACCAGATGTAGGGGGGGGGGGTCTCGCCGGAGGCTGAGATTTTTTTTTTGACTTACGTATTACCCGATGCCGCGAAGCCACAATAGGCAAAGGATTTACTTAAATAACCCTCAGAAGCTGTCCTACAAAGTCTCCAGTAGATACCATAGATATCTGACAGCTGAGGATGAAACTTTTTGGTTTGGTTGACTTCCTGTGTTCAAGTCGGTTGTGCAAGATGGCGAAGAAAGCAAGGTAAAATTTGGATAAGTGATTTTAAGTGCGAGCCTAATATCAACGAACATGCAGGAGCACGGACTCGGACATCAAATATACTGATACCAGTACACTAAAATGTCCATACTGCGAGCAAGATATTCGGGTTGGTACAGCCGGTTCTAAGAATCTTGACATCCACCGTGGTTCAAAGGCTTGTCGAGCGGAACATGAAAGGAAAGCTCAGGCCTGGCAGAAACCCAAGGAAAAGCAGAATGGGCAGCTTCATGCGTTTTTCAGACCAAAGGCTATGGCAAACCCCTCGACTGTTTCAGCACCATTACCCATCCATGCACCCGAAGTCCCCTTGGCTGTATCCCTGACTGAAGACAATGCCGAACCTCAGTCTCTGCCTTCCACAATACTCAATGTAGCGCTCAACATGATAGAGGGAGAAAACACCTGTCCAATGGCAGTCAAGCTTCTTTGTGAGCTCCAAGCCAGGGTGGAACAAATACCGGCAGACAAGCCCGAGGCAGGTCCATGCCATTGGCTCAGTGCTTTTAGCATGGATCCGAGCAGCTGTGTTGGGCAAGGGAATGATGATTGGGAGGACATTCTCAACCCAATGATGAAAGGCGCATTTGGGTGGGGTGAGGATGCAATGGGCAAGGCAGTAAAGGAGATGCTGCAACGTGGACAATGTGGACTAGACGGCTTTATACAATTCCTGCGATTCTTCATAATGACTTGTGGACTTAAGGGTGCGATGTTTGAATCAAAGATAAAGGCGCTTCTCGAAGAGTTGGAAATACAGTACGTCAGAATTTAATCCGACGTTTTCCGAGTCTAGAGACTTATGAGATCCTAAGGTACCCATTAAGCCCTTCCAGTTGTGCGGTTAAAACAGTGCCAGAGATGATCGACGTGGACAGTTCTGACAAGTTGTTGGAAGGGAGCACAGAGATTGAATTGACAGAATTGACCACTGCCTGTAAAGGAATTCTCGTCGAGTTTCCAGCAGGAAAAAATCACCATACCTCATACCCATTTGGCCTTCACAACGAGCGAATCATTCCTTGGGACTATCATTCCATCAACGACGCTTTCTACATTCAAGCAAAGTCATGTCAAAAACCACGAAAAAAAGCAGGAATGGCCTGCAACGACTGTCGAGCACTCACATCAACAACCCTTTACGAAGGAATCATAAATTGAATAGAACATGGTGTGCACGAAAGCACACCTCTTGTATACCACGGAGTTGGTGGACTTGTTACAGCTGTTAGAAGAAGAGTAGATCAGGTACAGCAGTTACGAATGATAAAGCTCAAAGACAGCTGGAAATTGCAGGGAAAAGCGGCCATGTTAGATGATCACAAACAGTGGATCTTGGCGATTGCGAGTGGACGCGTGGACCGAGTGGCATCGCTGGTACAGGCTGGGCTGAAACATCATGCAGGCATAAGAAGCCTCATTCTGCAGTATGAGCGTGCAGCGGATAAGCTGTACAAGCCAAAAGGATTTACAAATGAAGAGATCATGCAGTCTCTTGTTATGTTGCGATTGGGCGGTGCACGTGTTGCCGAATTTGCCCACAGGTCTCTGTCCCTGCCAAGCCTCACGACTATTCAACGCAATACAGTTATATGACCACTCATTGTGTCGCCTTCAGCTCCGACGATTGCAGAGGTTGAAGCTAATATACTGACATGTTACGAGACACTGCCTGGCTCAGTCAACACAACTCAAAAGCGCAATCAGGGGAGCCCTGAATCAGAGTCAAGCTTGATAATGCATCAAGTCATTATGTTGGATGAACTGGTGGCTGAACGACGCATTCAATGGGACGATTCAACTGACAAATTCCAGGGGAGCTGCCGGGAGCATAATCATAAAGTGTCGCTGACTTTTTCTTCTGAAAAAGAACTCGATCTCCTCTGTGATGCCCTCCAGAACAATGAGGTGCATCTGGCCAGTGAGGTACGTCTACATCATGCAAAAGGCATCTCCGAGTCGTACCATGTTTGATGTTTTCCATTTGATGTAGGCAACAGTTGCTTCCCTAGGTGTTCTCTCTGAAAATCCATGAGAATACAGTGTGCGTCCTATCATGTTCTTGGGAACTTGCAAGAAAGAAACAGGCGAAGAACATGCCCGTGTGATCAGGACCATCCTGAAGGCAACCGAGAAGCAGAAGAACCACAATGGGATAACCTATCGTACAGTCTGTGTTGCCTCTGATGGTGAAGTGAAACATGGTGATGCACTCGTTACTCTCACTATGCATTCCACACTATCTTCAAACTCACCAATTTACAGACACCTCAGTCCCCTGGTATTCATGAACCTGTTGGTTGGCCAAGACGACATAACAGCGTACAAGGACTTCAAACATGTTTTCAAGCGACAGAGAAATCTCATGATGCGGAATAAAGGGATTGTCATTCAAGGATTCTGTGTTACTCCACCAATCCTTTGTCTTCATCTCCAATCAAATGGTGTTCCACCATACCGTCTCAGAGCTTTACTTAACCCCAATGACCGACAGGATGTTGTCCTAGGGTATTCACTTCTGAAGGAGATCTGGTCGCTACCACTGGCAGCTCAAGGCTCTAGTCCAAGCTTTACACGGGCTCGTGAAGCACTTCGTTTGTATGGCCAGTTTGCCCATCATCTGATAACTCCCTATATCTGTATCGATCTCAATCTGGACAAACAATTGGTACATTTGAGTACAGCCATGCATCTCACGCTGTACCTTTACCGTGACAACTCAGCATGTACAAAGTTTATGCCAGCTCAATCCTACATCGATATCATGTTGATGATCAAAAACATCTACTTTTGTATTGCCAAAGTCAAGATCGACAACCCTTCAGGCAAATTCTACATCATTTTGCTTGGAACCGATCACATTGAAATATTCTTTGGATTCATTCGCACAGCTGTTGGGACTGACACGAATGTAGACATGTTACAACTCAGTAGCCGTGCTTCTGGCCTTACTGAAGTTGTGATTATCTTGGCCGAGCATCCCGAGTGGGATCATGGCCCTCGACATCTCCACCTGCCAGTCATCACAAAGGATTCTGGGGATATCACGTTGAAGGTAGATCACATTAACCCAGCCTCTTGGCGAGGCAATGTCGAGGTTGCAAATATCAACCTCCAGACATGCTGGCTTTTGGGTCGTCGAAAAGCAGTAGAGTTAATTCCTGAAGTGGGTGCCATCTTCGATCAGCTCAGTCAAGTTCAAGGAATTGATATCTTATCACCATTCGGTGAAATCCTCGTCAATCAATGCAACCTCGAAGATGAATATGACTGCTCAGAACTAGCTGATGACTATATCACTTCAGAAACGCCAATACTTTCACCAACTGAGCATCCAACAACCCAAGCCTCTGTCCCATACACACATGAAGGTGATTTGGAAGATGCAATGGCTGAGGAGATGCCTCACAACCGGATTACCTCTGAGATTATTATTGCGGGGCAAAAAATGACGAAAGCCAAGGCACTTCATTATCGAATGATGTATCAAACAAGTCGTGCATCTACAGATCAGCTGAAACATGTCCAACACATCCCCTGTTTTAACCCAATCATTTCTCCCGAGCTCGAATCTTCAACCATTATCTCTTCTGATAGTCTGTTGGGAACACCCTGCCTTCGTATCAGCAATCCTATTGTGACTCTTGTGCAATGTGAAGGGCATGTATTTCTGGCTGTGGCTCAGGTCAACCGACTGCGCTTTGCATCCAAGAATGATCTTCACGAGATCGCTATCCATCTTTTGGCGGATGACATAGCAAAGGTTGATTTTCAGATCTTACGTCTTGTTTCGGCTACGGTGGAGGATGATTCGGAACAAGTCCATGATTGGTGCTGGTCATTACAGATGGAAGCATTGTGTGAAAATGTACCAGGCCGTTTCACGCATCTGATTAATCCAACCATTTCTGTTCGAACGCCTGGGAAGCCAACATTTCTCTTTGAAAGCTCGTTCTTGGTGACATTATCTTCTAGCTTGTACCAGGAGCTGTTGCCACAGGACCGGAGAATACACCCAGTAGTGAAATGTTTAGACCATTTTCCATATCGAAATTCAGGTCTGTACAGAACTAAATTTTGTGAACGACCTAAAATTGATTCACGGTCAAACTAGGGAAGGCCTGCTTTGTTTGTGAGCAAGACGAAGCTGAACACATGCCAATGGAAGCCCACGATTGTGCAAAATGTGGACCTAATGTGAAACTGAATCGATCAAATGTGCAATGGGTCCTTGAGCACATGGGTGCTCATATCCTTCATGATGCTACACTTAATCACTCTCAGGAGGTTTGTGGGCTCTGTCTCTGACCATCTCCAATGTGCAGGTTGCTTGTGAAGAAGGGGTGTGGTGTCTCAGCGGGCAATCACGTGGATATTGACAATTCAAGTTGTGTCAATCTTATTCAGTTCAACTATGCCAGTGCCGCATGCTCATCGGAATCTTCCCCATGTTCGAATGTGCCTATCATTTGTCCGTTGTGTCCTCCCAAGAGCCCTGGTGTCTGGATTTATAGCCTCCATGCTCACTTCCGTGATTGACATAAGCTCACATCACATACGCAGTATCCCATGATGGTCTACTTATCACAATCGGAGAAGGACGGTATGAAACAGATATGGGATGCTAGATTCAATGCACCACAACCTTGCAACCTAAAGAAAAAGAAAGTGCCAGCATTATTGCTCTCTGAGGCTCATACGTCTTGATCCGCTCTGCAGTAAGTGTTCCAAATGTCTAACGGTCAGAGTGCTAACTAGAGAGTTACAGGAACACCAGTCATGATAACTCGATGGATGCCAAGTCTGAACCTGGAACGGACTCGGAACCTGAAGGCTGTGACCATGAACCTGAAGAAATCATTGATTTCATTCCTGCATTGTCTGATGCTGATGAAGAAAGGTTTGACGACGATGCAACCCTTGATGAGGGAAACTTTAACATCATGCAATCCCTACCACATTCCCATGTCCCTGTTGCGATTGATCTTGAATCCCAAGTATCAATATCAGCTATCGGTGATGGCCCTTCCGAGTCATTTGCCTCTGGTAGTGCCCATGCCACTCAACCCTTCGCCAACCCACACTCAGAGCCCTCGACTTCCTCTCCACTGGAATGTCTGACTCCACAGATAGAGCTGACTCTGGACTCTGATTCTCAGGGATGACGTGTACAAAAGACTTGAACATTTGATTTGCACGCTTGCATATGCGGCACTGGCGTGACAGACGTTGAGATTCAAGCAGGGGACTCTGTAATGAAATGTAAGGTCCATGGATGTGAGACCGTTTGGGTGCGTCACGTTGTTGAGTTATTTTCTTCTCACTGCTCACTTGCATGTCTAGTATCATCGCGCGTGCATGAACTATGATTTCGCACTGAAAAATTGGATATGCCCAAGTTGTAAGGCAAGCAACACAACTAAGTGCCACCGCGTGTGATCTACCTTATTATACTAGTATTATATGTTGTTCTGTGTACCCATAAACCTCTAGGTAGTACCTACAGCCTGATTTTCCTCAACGCAGTCACAAAGAGAACATACCACATGACTAAAACATACTGCATTAGGAAGGAGGGGGGGGGGGGTTGACCACTTGCTGAAAAAAAAATTCCAAGGGCATATGAAAAATTCCCATCCTGCCACCCCCTTGATTTATGTACTGGATCTCTCCTCCTTGTTGTCAGTTTCAAACAGTGCCTCCTTGCCTTTGGTTATGCTGATGTGCTGATTCTCATCAGATTCTTGGATATATAGTTGCTTAGCATGTTTGGTTGGAATCAGTACTAAAGGAAATCCGTTAATGGGGCAATTCTGGGCACCATATGCACATTTCTCTGCTTCCTCACCACTACTATCATCCTGTGCTTCTGATGCAGCTCACTTAGGAACCTGTTGTGCTTGATGCTCAGAGGGTGCCATGTTCCCTTTGGTTTTGGTGTTTGAGTTGTCGTCTAAAACCTGTTGTTCTTGCATCGGTCCTCTCGCTTGAGATGTACCTCCCTTCTTAAGCTTGGGTTTTGGGCCCATTGGGGCAGAACCTGTCCAGACTAATGGTTCAAGATGCATGTGTCAGATGGGATGGGTTAAGTGATTCATTGTTCCATCCTACCTTTTCCCCCAAAAGCTTTCATTTTCGCGAGGCGAGGACCTTAAATGATCAGCCATCAGTGCCAATGAGCAATTCCACTATTTTTACTCGCTAATGCCAACCTATACTCTCCTTGTCTTTAAGCACACCATTGACAGCAGCCACTTGTTGCACTTATTCCAGAAGTTCATGGCTTTAGCAGAAAGCATTGTGTGATGATGGGAGGAGTGGAATCCTTCCTCTGAGACATGGAGGCATTTGCTATTTGACCGAAATGACAAGTGGGATTTGAAATAGGTGCATTATACAATTCACCTATGGATATCAATGAATACCAATATCATTTCAGAGCCAAGCAATTTAAATTGAGGATATCAATGGATTCTATATGTATACAACCTCCAACTGTGCCTGGTTCAGACTTGAACCAAACGGTATCGAAACATCTTGGGGTGCTTCTGTGCTTGAGTCACCTCCACAAGGTGGCTTCAGCATGTTGCAATCCAACCCAACCACAGTTGAAAGCATGCATTGGGGTCATCATGGGGCTGTAGAAATTTCACTTGCTTTCCAGACCTCATGTCTTTTAATATCGCAATCCATTATTTTTATTTATACTATGTAAAACGAAATCAATGATGCCCTATATGACTGCTCTCGTTATGTGCTTGACACTGCCATGTTGATCTATGCATGTCAAAATTAAATAAGTCAATCTGATATGGCAAGAAAAAATGACATACCAGATGTTTTGACATGTCCTCCCAGTACTAGGTGGATTAGATGGTGAGAGTCATATATGGTACAACATTTCGACATACCTTCTTTTGTTGGGCTGAGAGTTCTTCATAATATAATGTGAACTCTGAAAATGTACCCCCAACTCTCACCATCCATTCATGTGCACACAAATCTCTGCATAGATTAGCTTAGAAACTTCATTCAGACAAATATTGGATGCCCGACCTTGGACTATCCGATTCAGAGACTTGTATCTTTTGATAGCTTGATGAAAAGTCCAGATTTGCATCACTTGAGGGAAACATAGTGCTCCAGGTTGGAGTGGGCATGAAGACAGGAGATGAATAGGTCAAAATGCCATTGTCAAATTTTGATTGCATGAGAGATGTTGTAGGACCATCTTGCACTGACATTGCAACAAGAGATGATTGATTGGGAACCCAGAGTTGAAAGTGTTCACTACTGCAGTATCTTTTACTGTAGGCAAATTATCCTCCAAACTTTCGATGATGGAAATGGAGCCATTGTCTGAGCAAATGGCAGAGGAAGAGCAAGGAATTGACGAATCCTGGAATAGATCACTTAGCTAGGATAATAGGAGTGAGGATTGAATTCAACTTCAGATGCCATGAAAGTCCCATCGACTTTGGAATGCTTGCAGCAGCTTTATGTGATTCTTTGGCATTTTGCTTTAGATTTGAGGTGGCCATGCCAGGAATGATATCGATTGATTGCACCCCCATGCATGTAGCCGCATTCGACCAGGAAGGATAGTAGTCCATCGCGATCTGGTCAGCTTTCCAATTTTATTCACAAAGCCTGAGTTCCGGGAACTGTCGACACATTTCACTGCAGTAAGCTTGAACCATGTTAACATTGGCCTTTCCCCAGGTTGGTGGTGGACCTCCTGGATTGTTCAGACTAATGTGAACCCATATTAAGCGTGCGGCTTTGCATATTGCAGAGGCTCTGGTTCCATTGATAATAGTGCCATCCTTGTTCTCGATATAGCACATCCCCACATTGATGCCTTGAGCTGGGAGCCTGCACTACTTGTTTCAGCCTTTCTCTTATCAGTATTAGCTTTTGTGTCCATCCATTCATGCCTAGTCCAGTATTTGACATTAGGATAATCCATCTGACTCAGAGAACATTTGTTATCAGCTCCTGCACTTGTGCTCATGATCCATACTTTGGGAACTCTCTCCAAAAGGGCATGAAATACAAACCTGACAATTCACGATGTCATAAAGAAGACTAGAGAGGTTTGAATACTAAGACTCACTCAAGAGTCTCATGCTGCACAAATAATACTTTGTGGAGGTGTGAAAGATCTGTGATGGTTTGGCGAAGTTTACATATCTCTTGCTCGAAGGGGCTTTGGAGTTTTCCTGTAAAGAACCTTAAGCTATAAAATACCACAGAAGCGTGGAATCACACATGAAAGAACAGCTGACTGGTGAATAAAAGGAACATCCATCCTCAGAAGATGATGGATGAATGAGATTGGGTATACTTCCACTGGTCATGTCATTTGAAAGGAGGAACATTTGATATGATGCAGTGGGCTCAACCTTGCAACAAGGACAAGGGAGTGGAGGAAGAATGAAGAGATGAGCTCTGGTGCCAGCAGCCACTGATGTGACTTTATGATGTAAAAAAAAGGCAACACTGCCCACAGGAGAGAGACCTAGAAATATTATTCAAGTTAGAAACACGAATAGAAGGATAAAAAATGGGTCCCACTCCAGAGAGCCGAAAATGAAATCAGGTTGATGTATGTGGTCATTGCATAACATCCACAATGTTCACACTGGCACATGACATTGACATCACACAAATGCTGTCACGCGACTATCATCTGACTGCTCACTGGCACAAACTGTGCCTCGTACTAAAATGTCCTATCATAGTCCACTCCGCATCCACCTGGACTACTGGCTTCTGACTTCTCATTGCCCAATTCGACACTTTTAACTATGCATCAGTCTCTTCCATTTACTGGGTTCCGACTTACTGTTGCTTGGTTATTCCAACCAAAACTGTCAAACAAGCATGCAACACATTTGTGGTCAAGGGGGAAATTGCATTGGTTGAAGAGTTACAATACATTTACAACAACAGGGAGAAGCATGGTACATGTCGAAAGAAGAGACTACAGCCATTAAATATCCACACATGCAACGTCCCTACTTCACAGCCTACACCTGTACTGACTCCTGCCACATCCCAGCCCCTTCCCTGAATGAATATGATCCATCTCCAGTGTTCAGCCTCTTGCTTGTGTGAAGAGTTGCGGGGTTATTGTAATCACTCCTGTCCAGTGGATGTTTGCCATGTATGCTACCCCTGTCATTCTCGAGATAAGCATGTGTGACAACAGATGCAATATGTGGTTGTGCAATGCCACATTACTCAGGTCGAAAGATGTAGGATTGTTATTGGGCACCTCTGAGACAACACCACATGCATCCTCAAGAATCAGCTTCATGTTATGGGCATCAAAGGAGGTGGAATAGAGGGGGTCAAATGAAGGAAAAAATTCCTTTAATAGCAACCTGATGAATGGTTTGAAGTCATTCCAATATGGGGGAAAATTGGGGTAAATTGCATCGTTTGCATTGACAAGGTGTCAAAGTTTGACATGTCCAAGGTGGTATAGATCAGGATTTGGAGTAAACCAGTACTTTTAGAAATTTTGGAGAAACTGAATGATTGTCCATATTGGGGCCTGCCATCACAGTGCAAATCCAAAGAATCACATAAAGGAGTGATTCAAATCGTGCTGCAGTTCATGGTTGAATGATGATCCTTTGTTAAGCATCAGGGCAAGTGCCATGAATGGCGGCATGCCCTAAGATTCTTAATTAGAATACAGAACAGCAATAAAACAGGAACCCTTACCATTCTGAGACCATCTGACATAGTGCAATCCCCAATGATCACACCAAATCGAAGTCAATAACCATTCCACATCAGAAAGATCCATCATCATTTTGTATAAGAATGTTATTGGGGCTGATGTCGTGATGAAGGATCCTCTTCTTGGTGGCGAGATAGGAAAGAGCTGTCTCAACCATCAACAGAGAAGAAACCAGGATGAAAATGCGACTTACCTTCTGATACATCAATCATGATAGAGATGAACTCTGCTTTCGATCGAAACATTGTGATGGGCATTCCAATAGGTGACATGACTAAGCGGTGATGAATGCGTGATAACAACAGTGAGCCGACCCATTTGCGGTATTGTCCTGTGTCATCCTGAATGACACTGGTAGAGTCATTGAGACAGAAAGCAAGGTCTTGGCTGCCAATGAGCTGTGGCACCTGTCTCTTGAGTTTAGTGTTATCTATAAAATGCTTGAGGATATCAACCTTGGATGTGACTCGCGATGGCTAGACCCACGATTCCTTCAAAATGAAGAAACCACTGTGGTTGTAAACAACCCAGACTGCTGTTCCATGACCAACAATTGATTGAATGCGATAGATCTTATGATGGACATAGTACCATTCTCCACTGCAAAGGATGTGGTGAATAGATCCACCATTTGGCTTTTGCTGCATACTAGGGTTGAGACCGACATGAATATCATGTGAAAACATAAGAACAGCAAGAACTTTGAGGAAACAAAGATGGGGCCCCTGCCAGCCCAACAAGGCATGCTGGGCATGATGATCTGGCCTTGGCAGTCAGTAATAGTAAGCATAAAATTGCTGCTCCCATCGAAAGATAGGGCAGGGACAAATCAGTGGTTTTCTTGTGTAAGAAACATGAGGTAGTTTTGTTGTTGATAGTGTTCGTGATTCTCTGTGGAAGAACAGCTGATGCAGTCACCTCTGCAAATGTGTGCACCATGGGCCATTTGGTGCTCTCCGACAGATCAGCAAGGGGACCAGTCAGTGTACCCCTGTCTAGTAAAACAAGATCAGGTTTCCTGAGGATATCCATGCCTATAGGTGCTTGGTTGTGATTGCAGTTGGACCAGAGTCTGATTTGCTTCCTATTGTATTTTTCACCTACATACCAACCCAACATATTTAAGCACTCTTTCATACCAGACTCCATCACAGAGCCAGGTAAGACAATGAAACAATCCTTGAATGGGTCCCATATATGATGATGTGCTAGGAATTCGAAGATCTTGTGGTACAGTAGCTTACAAAACTGTTACAATATTTTGCATATTTGCATAGATCAGTCTGTAAAATAGGAAATAAAATTTCAGAATTCTTAAAAATATTATGGAGCATACCTCAATATCACAAGAGGTTGCCTGAAAGGTCTCAGGGTCATGTGACATCATTTCATAAGTTAAATAAACCATTTAATTCAGTCACTCATTGTAACAGTTTTGTTGCACTGATTTTGTAGTCAGAAATATGGGCAAATCACATGATTTTGTTGATTATTATAAACAGTTACAAACAATATCATGTGACTAGGTATATATTAGAGCTCTCCACCAGTTGGCATCTCATTCCAACCCCCCACCAATCATGTGCAAGCTCTCTTCTCCCCAAACACTTCATGTTCTTGAACTTCTTGATGCTGGCCTTTCAGTATGCCCAATTGCTCATCAAACTGGTCTCAGCACTGCTACCATTAGTCGCATTCGCTCTGAGCACCATTCTGACCAACCAAAGTCATCTGGTGGTCAACCTACTAAGCTTACTACTGCTGATGTTGACTATGCCAGGCGGATTATTTATATGGGAAAGGTGGAGAATGCCACTGAAGCAGCACATACACTCCAGGATATCACCAATACCCCCTTCTCTTCCCAAACA
>QLOK01010376.1:747-10824 GCA_003313805.1 Tricholoma flavovirens
ACATCCACTTCTCAAACAGCTACTACCATGGCATCTACATCAGGAAAACTACTTTTGGCCTTGGTTGCTTTGAGTAACCTTGACAAGCCCTGAAGGCTAAAACATATCTTTTTGACAATTATTGATATGTATATGAGATCATATGACCTACTGATTTGTATTACTAATCATTATTTTGTATTACCTTAATATTTTTTGATGACTTTGCCCCAGGTGCCTTGACAGCCTTGAAATGCTTGGAAAGGTAATTGTGCTTAGTAATGAAACTCAATAGATCATGTGACATGATATCTATATTAACAAATCAATACAAAGTGTTTTAGCCTTAAGGACATATCAAAGTTTCTCAAGGCAGCCAAAGCAGTCAGAAAGAAGTCAAAAGTAGTGTTTGAAGGTCCAGTTCATTGAACCGGAAAAAAACCGAAGTCGAACTGGACTGAACCACCATCCAGTCTTTTTTGCGGTTGTGGTTGCCTTAGTTTGTGTATGTGGTCGGTTGCAATTTCTCAAATTGTATATTTATTTCAAACCAACTTTTGTCAGTTTGAACTGGTTGTAACTGGTCTACAGTATACTTTACATACACTAACTATATATATAGTAACTAATAATTGAAGTGGGGATGTGCCCATGGAATGACTAGCAAAAGTGAGGGTTTATATACCCTGTGGCTGCACACAGACCATGTGGTCACATTTGTGCTTGAAAAAACAAGAGTGGCACCATTTGCCAGATGACTCCCATGACAACAGCACTCACCATCAATGTTTGCCCACCTCTCCCCAAAGCATTGCCAATGAACAAACACAAATCAGGCAGCCCAAACGATGCTAGTTTGTCGTTTGGGCCCTAGGGTACATTGTTTTATAGTTTCTTTCTTTCTTTACTAACTAACAAACTAATCAAATATATTTTCTTCATTATTAGGTTCTTATCATTTGATTACAATGTCACCCACTCATCAAAATGACACACCCAAGCCCCATGCTGCCACTGTGAGCTGCTGCTCACAGGGCGGCAATGGGCATGTTTCTGGACAACAACAACCACCACCCTACACCACTGCTGCAAGCCTCTGCTCGCAGGGCAGCAACGGGTTCTGTTTGTACTCAGCAATGACAACTTCCAGTAAGCCCCATAACAACCATGCCAATGTCTGCTGCCACCACTGCCACATCACAAGCACCACCCACCCATCTACAACAAATGGCAAGGAGGACAAATGCAGGGATGACAAACTATGGGTACAGCCTCGACAATGAACAGCGACAATGAACAGCCATGCCAATGAACGCTGGGGAGGATGAATGGCGGGGAGGACAAATGCTGGGGACAACAAAGGGCAGGGTTGAATGCCAGGGACAACAAATGCCCCCAGTATGTTTCTTTCCATTGATCTCTTTTTTTTTTACTAACTAATTTTGATTTTTTTTCCAGGTTTGATAACAATGACAATGCCACCACCCTACATCACCCCACTGCGAGCTGCCACCCACCCTACACCACTGCTGTGAGCTTCTGCTCGCAGGGTAGCAATGGGCTGACCATGACAAATTTGGGTGGATGACATATGACACCCCATGATGCCCCACTCTCGTGTGTGGGGTGTTTCATTTCATTCTTTCTTTGTCTAGCTTTCTTTTGTTGTGATGTACCTCCCTGCACCTTGCAGGTTTATCAATTAGTTTTACTGAGTATATAATTTAATTTAATTACACTACAAAAAATCGTAGTAAAACCAGTCAGAACCGGTTCTAGGACTGCAACAGAACTGAATACAACCGGTTGTATTCGGTTCAGTTGCAGTCCTCCAGTTGTGGGCAATGGTTTAAACCGGTTGTGGTCCCTGGTTGCCCCTTTGGGGGTCGAAAAACCGGACCTAACCAGACCATAAAACACTAGTCAAAAGCTTTTTCCTGATGTACATCTTCTAAATGTAAACAGTCCGCACTTAGTGCATCACTATTGATGAGCAGCAAAAAGCAGTGCACAGCTGTAACTGGTGCTGTTGCATTGAATGGCATCAAGGAATCTCTTGATAGCTTCAACAGTATGATCGAGCACAGCCTCCTAATGCAGCCAGACTGCATGCATTCTGACACTTCACCCAAGTGTCAGGCCAAAGCAATGGATCTTTTTCAAGAGCAGGAGTCTTATTTAAGTGACAATTTGTATGGTTGTATTTATTGATCTGTTCAGAGTAGATTCTGCTGCTGCAGATGCCTACATTGCACTGAAGCATGATGGTCTGAGGAAGGCATGGGTTCAGAGGCAGATGAAAGACCTAGGGTTTCCTTTAGAAGGGATGTCTTGCTAATCTTGTTTCAATTGACTGTGGCCATTACATTGTATTTTTCTGTATTCCTTGTATGATGTACTGTACATGTATAGTACAATGCCATGTACCTTTCAAATTTCAACACCTGTGACACCATGAGGACAATATCATCCAGTACATGCTAGTTTTCTCCCCTTGCCTCAAGGACCTGTTGATATTGGATCCACATATGTTCTGCAATGTCATCCCTCCTCTTGTCAGCATCTTGCTTCTCAGCTTGCTTTGGTGGTCCCTCTGCCAGCTCTCCCTCTGTGCCTTCCCACCTTGCAGATCTGATTCATCAAACAAAAACTCTTCAGCCTCCAATTTCTTGATACAATCCTCAATTTCACCAGGGTCATATTTCCGGATTACATTGTGTATTCCAGCAAGTGCAGCAGGAAGATGTGCTTGTACTGCAGGTGTGAGATGAGGATTGTGTTGCAGGATTTCAAACCGGTTCTTCAGGATACCAAACATCCTTTCAATTATATTTTGAGCTGATGCATGGCGAAGATTAAAGAGCTCCTGTGCATTGGTTGGGCTAATAATGAATAAGCATCATGGCAATATTTATAATGAAAGGCAACACACCGAAGATCTGCATGGCCCCATTCTGCCAGATGATACCACACACCTCAATATGGTCTAAGAAGTGCATCAGCAACTGGGAATCCTGCATCGGCAAGATAGAATTTACCTGACTGGAGCCTTAAATCAGTTATACAGGAATCAAAGAACATTGTTGAATTGCTAACTGATCCCTCCCAACCAGTGGAGAGATATGTGAAGTTGTGATCAAAATCACATCCAGCAAGACAGTTTGTAGTGGTAAGCCCTTTGTGATCACGTGCCAAGGCTTGCTCCTCTGCTGTACCAGAGCTAATAAAGTGACTTCCATCCAGACCACCAATGGCATTCACAAAGTAAGGATGAAACTTGGGGTTGTCAACAATGTAGGGAGAAGGGGGATCTGTGCTCCGTGGCTGGCAGACAAAGTCAATGTAGAAGGGTTTAGATGAGAAGATATAAAGCATCTTTGAAAAATATCTGATGCCCAGTAGGTATAGATGTGAATCTAGACAAGGATAACTTACTTTGATATTGTATCATTTGAATGTTGAAATCTTTCACCAGCATGGCACACTGACATACCCATGACAGATCTATACAAAAAAATGGCCAGCTGCTCCTCTGGAAGAATACCCCTAGAGTGTGATATTCCCATCTGTTGTAGGTAGGCAACCAAGAACTGAACACTCCTTGGATACACCTAGTTCACAATGGATACACCCTGGGTGACCTTCCAGAAGCTCAAGGACCCTGCAGCCCCAGAAGTGCTGATGTATGGTATGCTTCTTTATCATACAATGGAGCTTGTAACCCCATGCGATGTTTGCATGAGAAATCACTCGGCAGGAGAACAGAGCAGACCAGGATATAACAAGCTCAAGGTTTGGATTCAGCAGAGTCAGTGTGCTAGGTAGTACTACTGGTCAGATGATGGTGGTTGGTTCCTAAGAGTGCCTGTCCCCCATCTGTGTGTTATCATGTGCATGGTAAATATGTGTAAATAAGAGCCATCATTACACCCTCCCCCTCCATAAAAAAATTCAAAGTCACCTCCAAGGTGAGCAGAAAAGTAGGTAAAAAAAGGTGCACAATCATGAGTGCATTAAAAACCCCAGTGGGGAAAAGCTACCAGCCAGCGAAAGAAATTGAAAGCTACATACTAGTAACCAAAACTTTCTTCGCCAACCAGATGTCAAGTGCTTTGCAGTTGTCGAGTTCACATCTGGGCAGCCAACAATCCTCCTCTGGTCCATAGCTGAGCCAATGTACCAGATACTGTAACCCCCATCCTCTTTTATGTTCATCAAAAATACAATTGACAGAAAACTCTTCCTCGTTGTCAACAAAGACAGGTGGCAGTTCCTCCAACTTGCAGCCTGGGAAAAGTTCCAGGTTGTTCTCGACAAAGGGGTGAACCCGGGAAGTGTGGAAGGTTGGGAAGGTGTTGGGGTGGTTCAGCAAATCGATTGTAACCATTGAAATTTCAGGGGCAGTGTCCATGACCAAGTAAGGCCCATCAAAATGAGGCATGAATTTAGCAACTTGTTTTTCATCCTTTGCTTTGTAGTCCTGACACCAGTGCAGCATGGAGAGGACCACTCGGCTACCTTTTTCAAATGGAAAAGCATCAGTGCAGTGATTGTTTGCAGTGAGCGACTGAGAAATCTTAGCCCAAAGCATGTTGTCTTTGGCTTCTAAGATGTCAAGTTGTAGCCTCTCGATAACAGTGGTTGCCTGGATGTCATTACAACTGTTACTCCCTGAGTAGACGAGAGGACGGATCATGCATGGGGACCAACCCATCCAAAGTTGGAAGGGAGAAAACTCTGTTGAAGCATTAATGGTATTCATTATATTAAAATGTACCCAAGGCAATGTGCACCTCCATCACATTTGATTATGTTCAACATGATACTGCAGGCACTGGTTAATGGTCTTGTTTGATCGTTCGCTCATGCCATCAGATTCTGGATGGTACACTGTCGACATTTTCAGTTTGACACCCATTAGACCATGGAGAGATTGCCAGAATTTTGAGATGAATAGTTTGTTGCGGTCAGAAACAATCTCCAAGGGTAGTCCATTCTTGCAATACCACTGGTTGAAAAAGATTATGGCCAGATCTTCAGCTGAGATGTCTGTTCCCATCAGGATTATCTGCACATTGCTGTTGAGTCGATCAGTGAAGGTGACAATGCAGTTAAACCCCTCGTCCTCTGGGAGTGGGCCAATGAAATCCATCACCACCAAATCTCCTCATTGATCCGGTACGGGAAGGGGGTGCAACAGACCAAATGGCTTCTGAGTCACACCATTGTTCCATTGGCAATCAGCACATGCTGGAATATATGCCTGTTCTAAGTCACAATGCATATTTGGCCAGTAAAATGATTCACAGAGGGAACCATACATTTTGGCAAAGCCAAAGTGTCCTAGTACATTGTGAGCCAAATGGCAGAGCAACTCACACACCTTAGACACTTGGGGGATGATGAGCCTGTCCCCCATGTACAACAGGCCATTTGTTTTATGGACACCATGTGGTAGGAACTCAGCATCCAGCAAGCACTTGCACCAAGGGTCTTCAATGTAATTTCCCTGGATGCAGGAGAGTAACTCAGCATCAGTAGCGATAGAAAGTGTGGACACGATGATGTGAATATGGATGGTGTCTGTCGCAGTATCTGCCAGGATCTGTGCACATGACAGAGGGTTATCGTCTTCGGGTAGGAGAAGTGCTATGACCTCTGGTTCTGGTGGGTACAGGATTGTAGCATGCATGTCCGGGTCGAAGTCCATACAAGATAGTGCATCAGCCACCATATTTTCCTCCCCCTTGATGTATATGATCTTGCAGTCATATTGAGACATAAACTCCATCCACCTTGCCTGGCAATGGCTTAGGTCTTTCTGTGTGTCAAAATTCTCAAAGGTTTTATGGTCAGTGTAGACAAGCACAGGGACCCCAATGAGATCATACTGCCACTTATCCAGAGCACAGATAATGGCCAGTAATTTATTTTCATGTACTGGGTAGTTTAGTTCAGCCCCCTTGAAGGTCATAGAGTCAAACATGACAGGTCGAGCAGATTCCCACATCTTTCCAAAGGAGAGTACCGCTCTGGACTGGAAATCACTAGCGTCAGTTGTTACAAATATCTTCATGTCCGGCATCTGATTGTGGTTGATGGTTGTTAAGCAATCACAACTTACCACGGCCTTTTTGATGGCCTTGAAAGCTTGTTCATGCATGTCAGTCCATGGTGGGAAAGAGGTATTACACTCCTTATTCGTGAGTTCTGTCAGAACCTGAGTGTGCTCCATGATCTGTGGCAAAAAGTGCATGATGTAATGCACGAGTCCACAGAATTGTCGAACCTCCTTCACACTGCATGGCCTGGGCCAGCCAACAATGCAATCAGTCTTTTTTGTGTCCACCTCGATACCTCAGCAGAGATGTGGTGCCCCAGAAAGTCCACCTCAGTCTGAAATAAGAGAGTCTTGCAAGGGTTACAGTATGTAATTCATGCTGTGACATTCCGAGGCAATGTATCAACATGAGGCAAGGGTTCAAATACATCTTTGAATTCTGATAAAAATTCATTCTCAAGAGAACCGAATGTTCCCTGTAGTGCTAGGATTTCAATTTGTTCCTTCACCATTGCAGCAATGTCAAACGGTTTAACTATTTCAGGAACTCCTTTTCCACATTTCAAATGTTCCTTACACGCCAGCACAAATTCCTCTAACATTGATTTCTTTTCCCTCCTCACATCGACAACAGACATGGCCAGCTCAATGAGTATCTTTGGTTTCACAACTGATGGAGGGTTTAACAAGTCAAAATTACAATGTTTATCAATGGCAGTGCGTGCAACAAAGTCTGCAACAATATGGTTTACAGCTAGAAAGGGGAGCCCTAAGAGAAGGGGAATGCAAAGGTTGGGCATAACAACAGCTTTAATAGTACGAGAACCATAAGCAGAGTCTGGAGAGAATGGAGTGATCTTGACATATTCGTACAAATGGCTATCAGAATATGTGGTGTTGTTGAGAGCAACAGAAATAGGGAGGGGCTGATGAAAACGGAAACAACAGAGACCTAAAAGGCACACCAAGGTTTCATTGATGAGCATGGGATGCACCCTGCAGTCCAGCATACTGACTACTGTAAACAGTTCATCAACAGATGGCCCCAGTAAGGAGCATGTCCAATGCAAGTGTTTCACAGTCAAAGGAGCACTCACATCCTCCTCGGACTCAGAGCCTGCACCCAAAATGGTGCTTGGCATGATGGCCCCCACAATGGAAGGATCAACATTGTCAGTGTCCTCAATTCATGAAAATGATGTCACAACACCAACCATCTTGTTGCTGGATGTGCCTCCACATTTGTAACCGAGCAGGATTTCTTCCGTTAATTGTCAATAGTTGCAGGGGTAAGGGAAGTCGAAAGGGCAATCAGAGGCATGGTGAGTTCGATAATTATGTTGACACTTCATACAGCCCTGGTGCTTGTGCAGGAGGGACCACTTGTTATCTGTGAGATGAGGCAGTTTCATATGTGTGCCTACAGAGGAACTCATAGTGTTATGAACCCTTGCAGGTATGGTGTTAAGGGGACAGGAATTATTTGCAAGGGCTTGGCACTTGGGAGCGCACTGAAAGTCCTCACTCACTTCAAGGTAACATTTGGTGTCATGATGACATTCTTCTTCAAGTTTGCAGACTCCAGCAATCCAGGTGGAAAGACAGGCCTCCCTGGTCTTTTCACCGGTTGCATTGGCAGCAGCATCAACTAGTTCCTTTATTTTACGGTTCTTGCAACACATGCAGAGGTCAACATCAAGCAGACTATCGAGTTGTAAATGCAGGGTGTCTTCAGAGAAATGATAGTCCATGCCACATAAGATGATGTTGAGGTGATGGATATCATTGATCCACTTTGAGAACGAGTCAGAAGGCCTGAGGCAAGCATTGCATATACAGGCATGAAGTTCATCATCCCATCCATTGGACAGGAACTCTTTGTGTAATTGTTTCATGAAGCTGGGAAAAGGGACTGCGGTAAGCTCTGAACAGTGTGTCACAACCCAATCTCAGGTGCACATGTCCTTGAGACCAGGTAGAACTGCAGAGACACAATCTGTCTCCTCCAGTTTCTTATTTGCAGAGAAGAAATCCTTGCACACCATTTCCCACTGATGCATGACCATGGGTGACACTTCACAAGGCGTGAGCAATGGGATGTGTTTGGGTTCAGTGTGTACACACTCAGCAGGGCCATTGGTTGACATTTTCTGTGCTATGAATGGCAAGGGGTCATAGGTGGAGGAGTCAGTGTCTGTGTTGTCAGAACACTAGATGTATGTGTGCAGAAGTCAATCAAGATGGCAGGGCAAGCAGGAGTGACTGTATGCGTGTTGTCACCTACCCTTGGGGTTGATGACAGGTAGGCAGAGTCTGTACAGGGCGTCAGCAGTGATGATGGAGACAACTCAGAGTTCTCAAGGGCAGCGGTTGTGTCAGGGACACTCAGAGCTTGACATCATGTCAACAGCAGGGTGGGCAGCAAATTTGTCAACAACAACAGTGTTAGGCACAATGGCTACGTTAACAGTGGTAATCCTATTGAGAGCAGCATTAAAAAAAAAAAGTGTAACCCCATTGATAGTGCTAAGTAGGATAACCCAAACAAAACACCTAAAACTAAGGTATCTGAGGGGATCATCTAGTCTAGTATAAAAAGCGAGTTGGTTCCAAGTTAGAAGACCTAGTTCAAGGTTAGGGGAGTTGGTAGCAAGGAAATGCAAGAAATATCAAGCAATATGTGAGGTAATACCACAAGCTCAATCAAATATCAAGTGTTCAATCAAAGTTCAAGATTGATCGAACTGCAAAAGTGAGATTGTTTGATAGGGGAATCAATGGGATGGTGACAATGAGGGTGTCAGCAAGGAGAATTCAATATATGCTGGAGGATGATGATGTTTGATAGGCTAATAACAAGGATGCAAGTGATTTTGCACTACTTTGAACTAAGACAAGTTTCTTGGACTCAAGAGCAGGGACTCTTAAATTAGATGATAGTGAAGTGAACCTGAATGGTTTCTTGTTGAAAAGATAAGTGATACAAGCTTTTATAGACTTTAAGCAAATGATACTAAAGGGGAAAATGTAACATGAGGCTAACATGAGGCAGGAAGTAAGTGAATAAATGGTCCGAAAAATGACAGGTAAAACAATAAATGATGCAGAAATGATATAAACAGTTTGTAATACCACATTCCCCCTTTGAGGAGTTCAAAATACCTCGAAAATCATCCCATGTCCTTCAAAAATGCGATGTGTTTCTTCATCTTGTGTCTGATAAGTGTGTCGTATGACCTCTAACAATGTGGTAACAAGGTACGATGTTTGCCAATAAGAAAGACAGCCACTGGAGTACTCAAAATGGGTCTAAATGTGGTTGAAGTTCACTTGAAATTGATCGAGGTCAATTAAAGATGATGTGGTGATCACAAAAGCTTGTCAAAGCTCATATGGTGCTTGACATAACTTGGTAGATAGCCTAAAGATGTTGCAATGATACTTGAGAAAGATCCTCGAAGTTTGAATGTGATCGAAATCGATTGAGCTGTTCGAGCATACGACACATCCATTCAAAGTTGTTAGAATGTTCAGAGGAGCATTGAAGGTGGTTGTTTAATACTCGGGAGGTGTCAAAGAATATGTAAATTGAATCTACGAATGTTCGAAGTTGAATAAGAGGTCTTCAAGAGGTGCAATATTGTTCTATCTTGCTTGGAACCATTCAAAATCATTTGAAATGCATTCGAATGAGTCTGTAGGCCTTCACATTGCTGCACGAACCTATCATAAGAAATGCGAAAAGTACTTGACTATTCCCAGATACTCCCAGAGCTCCAACTGCAAGGTGGACCTATCACCATGCAGTGTTTGCACAAGAAATCACTCAGCAGGAGAACAGAGCAGACCAGGATATAACGAGCTCAAGGTTTGGATTCAGCAGAGTCAGTGAGCTAGGTAGTACTACTGGTCGGATGATGGTGGTTGGTTTCTAAGAGTGCCTGTCCCCCATCTGTGTGTTATCATGTGCATGGTAAATATGTGTAAATAAGAGCCATCGTTACAGAGCTGCAAATAGGATCAGAGCAACAATGATT
>QLOK01010385.1:1307-12603 GCA_003313805.1 Tricholoma flavovirens
GTATTGTAGAACACACTAGTAAAAATATTCCAGTAGTATAAAAACTGAACATTAGTAGAGTACAAGAAAAAATTCATTCTGTTTACCCACTGCGCAAAACATTGCTGTCAATACACTCCATATCACCGGTTTGACTTGTCGTCACTGCTCACATATATGGTATCCATCCATGGCGACTTGGTGTCGCCTAGCATGGATCTGGATCAAGAGTCAGACTGGTGTTTCAGTGGCATGCTGAGTTTGCAAGGACTTGTATGTTATATTGGTATAGGAGCTGGTGCTGGCAAAAGAATTGAGTAATGTGAGTACTCCTTTCCAGAATGTTCCAGCTGTCAAGACAGATTCTTCTCTTCACAGTACACACATCTTCCCTACTTTCAATGTTCTCAAACAAGTGCTACCTAGTACCCATGCCAATATATTATTTCAAATACTCTTGAGACTCCTCACGAAGTGGCTACCATGGAACCATTTCAAATACAGTTTCTCCTCTGGTTTCAATATTTCCATGCATGCCAACAAGCTATGCTAGAGCTAAAATTTGAAATAGCTTTTTCGCATAAGAACACCCCAGGTTTTGTTCATCATTCATCTGACAGTTCTCTTTCCAAATCTCCTGTCATGCCTAACTCCTCTAACACACCTTCTACTGGCCTGAATGACCCAGAACACATCTGGTATTATGTAGTTTTGCATTACATGCATTTCTTTGTGCTTACCTCCTGTCATCTTATTTAGTACAGCAGGAGGGGCGAGGACACTGAAAAAAATCCTCTAGCCATAATGCAAGAATTAATACAAGCGGAAATCGCTGAAACTGCTCATGAGGCTGCCGAAAAATGTGGGCGCAAGCCTCATGTATCTTGCCAGCATGCTCCAGCTCCATTTCAAGCTAGTGATGAGGATGATGAGGATGATGGAAGTTTCATGGAGTCCTTGGGTGAGAGTTCCAAAGATGATGAGCATGATGCTGTGGTCAATAATGCAGAAGTAAGCTCAACCCTATTTCCACTCAGATTGAATATTCTAATATCTTATCTCAAGCTTGCCGAGTCACTTCTGTCAAAAACCATTCCACTTGCTCAGAAAAAGAAGTCTTAATGTCGAAAAAATGATGTGAAATGAAAGAGATCCAAATCTCCTGAAAAAAATGCTGTCAAGGATGCAAGTACCTCAAAAAAACCTCGGTGCCAGTCAGTCACCATTGAAGAAGTAGAAGATGAGGATGTGCCACAGCCTTCAACGCAGGCAGTACATAGTTAAAAATATTTTTCTGATTGTTGCTTATCAGATGATGTGGCAGCATATACCATCTTCCACCCAATCTTTGGAGCCCGATGTGACTGCATCTACTAAGCCTAAAAAGGTGAAACAATATTGTATACTCTCAAACTATTTCTCATCACCTTATTCAGTCATCTGCAAGGCAAAATCCTATTTATCTCTTCTATGAATGAGTCGCAATCAGTGCTGATGGCAAAACTGCGGATGGCAACAAGCATTACAAGTGCTACCATGGCCCAGGGAAAATTCTGACAGTCACCAAAGCCATGAAATATAGTCTCAATGGTGGGTTCATTATATCCAGAGTGATGCCATGTCTGATGTACTGATAGGTTTGGTTGGTCACCTTAAACACCACTTCCCTGTGATGTACTGACTATATGAAGTACTCAAGGCATGCCCTGCCAGTGAGCCTCCGACTGTGGAGGAACTCAATATTGCAACTGGGCACGCAAAACTCAATGCATCTGCAGCTGGGGAATATATTCTGAAACTTGAGAAGGCATCGTCAAATATTATGGAGGTGCTTCAGCAACAGGCAGCACAGGCAACCATAAGTAGTCAATAGTCACCATTCACTTGGCTACTGGCTGACAATATACCTAAGGGTGAATTTGTCCAGGAAGAGTTCGAGAACCTCCTTGCAGAATGGATTGTTGCATGTGACCAACCATTTGATGAGGTCGACAAGCAGCCATTTTGTAAACTGCTCCAGTACCCACATTGACCTTCAGCTAAGCCCCTGCACATTCCCCATTGCACTTTAATATGAACAAGAATCATGAAGATGGGAGAAGATACTGTCAATAGCATCAAAAAAATGTTTTCAGTAAGCTGTATCCTTTGTCCACTTCATCAATGCTAACATCTACAACAGGAACTCGAATTGAAGGTTACCATCTCGCTTGATGCCTGGACATCTGGCAATCAATATGATTTCCTTGCTATTGTTGCACATTATGTTACGAATGACAGACACCTTGGTAAGTTCATAAAGTTTGAGCACAGAATAAGTACATTTTACTGATGTTCTGATTTGTCAACAGAGGAACTACTCATTGATTTCTGTGAACTTGTAGGAGAGCACTCAGGTGAAAACACGGCAGAGGTAGTTTGGAAGACTTTAGAGATGTATGGTCACGGTCTCCTTGGGCGGGTCATTGCTTTTGTCATGGATAATGCCATGAACAACAACACATTGGTCAATGGTATTGAGGCTCAGTGTGAAGCAGTGGGTATCAAGTTCTCTGCCAAACATGCCTGACTTCGATGCATGCCCCATACCTGTCACTTGGCAGCACTGAAAGTACATCGACGAATTGTTTTTCTCACACTCAAATCTGAATGACAGCATACAGCTTCTTGAAGGCATTGGTGCAATCTTGAATTCAGACAGTAGGAAAGCTGCTGGACGAAGTGGCAATTATTAAGATGCAGTCACAGCTCCTGTTTCTTGTGAACATGATGATGCAGGCCAATGAGGAAGAAGAGACAGAAGAAGCTGTAATAGGGGTATCACCATCAATTGACAAGGTATTGTCAGCACTCAACTCTATGACAATAAACAGCATAGCCTAACAAACACAAACACATTCTGTCTTTTCAACAGCTTTGTAAGATTGTTCATACCATTCACTCTGGTCCACAACAACAGCAGGCCTGGCTGAGGGAGGTTGCTGTCCATCAAAGTCTGAAGGATAGCAACTCCTCTGAATGGGCACTGATGCTTATACTGGATGTTAGAACTTGCTGGTCATCAACTCACCAGATGCTTCATATGTTCAAATTGTCTTACTAATGATCACTTATCTTACAATTAAGCACAGGTTGAGCTCTTGATTATCATGAAGTCATCGACACTTACGTTGCATGCTAATGTGATCTGCATGATTATGAACTCTCCAAGGAGGACTGGGAAGGTATTACTCTTGTTGCAGGATGGCTTAAGTCCTTTCATTTGGCAACTACTCAAATGTCAGCTACGCATCATCCCACACTCTCAAGCATGCATGCAATCTTCCAAGGGCTTCAAGAGCAAATCAAAGATATTCTTACTAATCTTTCACCATCAACTTCACCTGGTTTCACGGATGCACACTGCAAGTTGAGTGACTACTACTACAAGTTTGATGAGTCACCACTGTATATGTACTTGGGCTGCATGTATGTGAAATTCCGCCTTTTTCCACATGCCTAAACTTATGTGCTATACTCAGTGCTTGATCCTTGCATCTCATATGAAGGAATGAAAACTGATTATGCCAATGATGACATCCTTACTGATTATCTGGAGTCCATGAAGACATCACTTCACAACTATTTCCAGGAGAATTATGCAGGAAAATATGCCACCCTGCCTGTCCATGATCATCCTTGTACCACTGGTCCCTCAAAAACTAGTTTGCAGTCTCACAATGAGTCCCCGCAAAAGGTCAATTTTACTGCCCAATACAAGAAGCATGCCAGTGCAAGAAAAGACCAGCTCGAGGAGTACTTTATGCTCCCCCATGAGGACTTTGATACCTGTGATTCTGTTAGCTGGTGGGTTGGATGATGCTCTCAATTTCTGGATCTTTTTGTCTTTGCTTGGGATCTCTTGGCAATTCCAGGTTAGAATTTCATTGACATGTATTAATATCAATTACATAAGTTGAAAACTAAAACTGCAGGTTCTGCTGTTGCTGTCAAAAGAATATTTTCTGGTGGGTGAGACACCATCTCATTATGAAGAGCCAGTCACATCCAGAAACTATCCAGACATTGATGCTTGTCAAGCAGCACTTACGTGTTATGAAACGTGCCATTGATGACCTTATAGGTAATGAGTAATAGATATCCTTGTATTTATTCAATTTTTTCTTGACTGTAATAACCTGTAATGCTGTTTGACAGCCATCTTCTACCCTGTACCATACCATATAGGCTGTTGAAGTGAAAGCATATGGTATGGGTAACAGTATGGATAGTTGCCATATACATACCATATTGAGTATGGCCATAGCTGTATATGGTATGGTTGGCAGCCCTACTGTAATTCCTCTGCCCTGTAATTCCTCTGCCCTACAATTCCTCTGCCCTGTAATTCCTCTACCCTGTAATTAATTCCTCTACCCTGTAATTCCTCTACCCATAATCCATAATCACCACTCCCACCCAATCCAATTCATGTTGGCCCCCATCTAACTGATTTACCCCCATTCTCCTGTCTTACTAATTCGTCTACCTATAATCACTGCCTTGCATTGAACAAAATCTACTGAGATGTGCTCAATCTCAGCCTTTGCAGGCATGGATGCCTTAGAGTTCCAAATGTGCTTCCTGACAGCAAAGTTTGTCAAATCCAGAGAGGACAACAAGCTGTCAAGGCCCTGATCAGGGCAGTTGCAGGGCTTGCACTGCTTGGTCCGATGTTTTGCTTACATAATACACAGCATACGCCACTCTATCATATGGGACAACTGAAAAATCAAACCCAGCTTATTTGTCAGAACTGACAAATACCATCAGGCTTATGAACTTTTAGCTAATGGCATCACCCTTCCTTCCCACCCCACACTTTGCCATCACCCATCACTAATGGCATCAAAACCAACGTTGCCATGCCCATCACACCATCACACCATCACACCTGTTGGCCTGCCATCTCACCACATCAGCTGATGGGATCATGCTTCTTTCCCACCCCACACAGTCATTCCCCATGTAATAGATTGACTTCCAAAATTTCCTGATTTGGGATGTAAAAGTAGCCCAAGGTCTCATTGCCCATAAACATTGCCAGCGATAAAGATAAAGAATCTGATCATCTTGCTGCAGGGTCATATAAGCCTACACCCCTCTGTCACCATTCCTTGTGACAGAATATCTTCAACAAGTTTCCCCCTCCTTGAAGCATTAAGGACAAAGGTAATGACTTGTTCACTTGTTAGTTTCTTCTGACTAACCTTCAGTACAGGGTTGGGAGAATCCAGACAGGGACATGTATTTCAGGAAAAAATGGTTGGCTGTAGACAATGCCAGTCTCAGCCTGCAAAAACCATTATTCAATAGGATGTGATCCCCTGAAAGAGAGATGGTTGCCACCACAGGCATGTTCTTTTGCTCACACCGGTTTCCTCATATGCTAGACCTGTTCATGGCTCTCAGTGGATATACTGTGTCAGTTCTTGACTGCCATTCAGATGCTCGCGTCTGAGGCATCTCCCTTTTAAAGTTCTCTTGGAGGTCACAATCTCCAAGTGCATCATGACATGGGATTGATTCTCTTGTTCAAGTTCAAATCATGGATATCACCATGCTGGCCAGTTCGGTGCCTATTTGGATGGTATCCCATGCATACCAACACCTTGATGCTTCAGAATTCAAATAGTGCTCAGCCGTATCATGGAGAAGAGTTTGATATCATAATCTGTGATGGCCAAGTCCTGAGAACACATCCATGGGCAGAATGAAGAGAAGACTGTGAATTTACCTGACTCACAGTGTCCCAGTGGATTCTTGGTCTCCAGCACATCAGGACTGGGGGAACCTTCATAGTGCTGCTACACAAGATTGAAGCCCAGAACACTTGCACAATCCTCAAGGCTTGCAATGCCTTCTTGTCTGTGGTGCTTTTCAAACCCAAGAAGAGCCATGCCACACGCTCATCATTTTATCTTGTGGCCAAGAATGGGGTGGTCTAGCAAAAGAGGTGGTACAGGAATGGAAGAAAGACATGGTATAAAACAATGTTTAAGGGTGATTTGCCTGGCAGGGATCTGAGTGAAGGGGTGGTTAGTGCATTTCTTTCAGACTAAGGCCCCAGTCTGGTGGAGTGGGGTCATGTCAGTGGAAGCTGGGAAACCCAAGCCTGTACTCTAGAATCAACTCCCTACATCAGATGTTCTGGCCATACTAAGGATGCACTGATCAAGTTAGGCCTGTTTAAAGCAAGGCGCATGCCTTGTACATCAGCCCAGGGAATAATGATAGCTGTCATTGTAGCTGATGTGTTTCAATGCCTGTATGTGAATGGTGACATGACAGGTTAGCTCTGTTCTGACTGTAGCACTTTATGTGGTTCAAGTTCTGAAGAGAGGTGCTGTGAACTCAATTTGATTTGGTGTGTGTTCTAGTCCTATGAATACCATTTAGTTCTGCCAACAATGCCCAGTCCTCTGTGGATTCCAATAAGAGACTGATGAAGGCTGGAGGAGTGTGTAACATATGCACTTTTCACCCTCATTTCATGTGTATTACATCAGGAAATTGGCAGGGGTCTGGTATGACTAGACAGATCAGATCAATGATTAACACCCCACCATCAGTAGATAAGGCTTTATCTGGCTTTATCAGACAATCAAATAATGACAAGGAGAGGTCATGTACTGACACTTTGACTGCAGAGTTGTGGCATATGGCATGATTATTTTGTCATGTAGAATGGTTGGAGTGAATCAAATAGCTTTATACTAACATTTCATTTAAATGAATTCTTGCTAGAGCTTGTCACTTACTGATATGATACTCAGATCCTTGCAGGAAAGGGTCAGGGACTGATGCTTGGACTAACAGAATTGTGACCTATGAAATTGCTGTTCCATAACATGTATTTATTCATTTTAATGAATTGACTTTATACTGCCCTTTCCTTCAGATGACATTCTTCCTAGGACCTGACAGCAACTGATAGAATGCTCAGATGCTTATAAGAAAGGGTCAAGCGCTGGTGTTTCAACTGGCTGGATTGTGATACATGAAATTGAAAAATCATAATATACAATTGCTCAGCAAAACAAAATGACATTATACTGCCCTGTCCTTTAGATATTATTCTTCCTGGAGCTTGTACAAAACAGGAATGATGGTAAGGATGGATCATGCTTTGACTGACAGATTGCAACATATAATATAGCCATGTGTTTACTAATATGAAATGACATTATGCCAGTGTTACCATTTACATTACTCAAACAAACCCAACTTCCTGCTGCCCCAGTTCTCCAGCTATCTGCCTCTCCCTCCAGCCCTCAAACACCTCTTTACATGTCCCTTGATACACCTGTCCCTTCAATTGTTTTCTATAAAAGCAGTCAGCACTGTACCATACAGAAAACAGACTTTGCAAGACTTACCATGTTAATCATATGCATTACACAGCAGAGAACAAGAAACTGAGTGACTCCCACCATTATGGAACTTCTCAGATGGCAGGACAGAGTAGATATCCTTGAGGAGAACGATGAAGATTTCAGCTGGAGGTATCATCCAACAAGAAATGAAGATAAATGATCACCACCAGATAACCCAGTGATATGTGCTTGGGTCCCTGATCTTCAAGACAATATAGACCCCATGCTACCGAACCGCAGCTTGAATGCACCAGTGCACCACAAGATGGCTGACAGAAAGTTCAGGTCAAAAAACATGAATAGTGTAGATGACACGAGGCTAAAGTAAACCAAATGAGAAGATGTCAATGGTAGGAGGTAAGATAGAAAAGATAGAACAAGAACGAACTCACAAGTAGCAACATAGTATAGGGTAAGCAAGAGCCTGCAGACTCTTGTTGGTCATGGTAGTGGTCTAGTTTTGTTTGACTTGAACTGGAAAGTTTAAAGGAGTCATACTCAAGTCATCGCCAAATGAAGTGACAGTGGAAGCAAGAAGTCAATCACATACTGGTAGGAACCTGTTTTATATCAGCAGGAACTGTTTCTGTTATTCCTAGAGCTTGTCACTCACCAGTAATAGTTACACGCTGACTTTTGTTTGGGGTAGTGAAGGCTCTGCACATGTATCCCAGCATCTTCACAGTGGGAAGATTGTCCAAATTCATCTATATCAGAAAGATTGTTCCCAGGAAAGCAGTGTGGAAAGAAGCAGGAGACAATGTACCAGAGCAGGGAACTTGACTGTATCAGAAGAACGAAGGTCAGACAGCACATACAGAGGAGTGCTAGACAACATACCAAAGCAGAAGCTCAAGGACACCATCATACATATGAGGTTCTTTGCATTTTGCCCAGCAAGTACAGTAAATTCATAAGACAGGCTAAATTACTTTAAATATACTACATGAGATGATGAGAAGACAGTGGCAGCTTAACTTGGATAGATACTATCATAAACATATTGAGCAATGCGATATATCATGAGGATGAGGAGAGAAAACATACCAGGGACTACAGTAGCTCAAACCCCAGTGAATTGATCGTAGTTTTGGACTCCAGTACTTCTGCTTGAATAGGATATATCAAATTGCAGGTGGGAGAAACAGTATAAAAGACATGCTGGTTCTCTGTTCCAGTTCCAAGGAAACAAATGTTCTCTCTGACTCCCTCTTTAACAACACCATCTTCAATTTTGTGTTCATCCTTGCATCTGTCCATCTCCTTTCTACTCGATATATCCATGCTTTGTTGAAGGCTGGGTCCTCACTTAAATGACAGGTAAACTGGAAGAATCCTGCACTGTTGTATCCTCAGATCATCCAATGGGTAGCACAATATGAATGGTTTGAGGTACTATAGTTCAACATCAGAAATCATATCTCGCTTAGAATCATCAGCACTCACATAAGCACAAGTTTGTCCACCTTGGCAGACCCAAGTTTGTCTCTGAACTGATCAGTGGCCACTCCAAGCATCATGGCTGCATTCCACTTGTCTGACTCAGATGTATTTTGAGCACACCAGAAGTGCATGATGGTGAGCATTGAAAATCGACCTCAATGAGTAGAACAGCTTCAAGCTGGTAGTGCGACCAAAGGATGGTGAACAAGTAGTTATGGAAGCTATCGAATTGGTTGGGTTCAGAATAGCAAGTGAATGATTAGGACTTAAGACTGACCGTCGAACACAATAAAAGAGTGGAAAGAGTTCAGAAAGATACACGAGGTTATGTGAACTGTTTGTGTAAATAAATGAATATGACAACTGACCTTCATATTGAGGAGAATTATAATGTAATTAAGAAATGCAAGGAGACTGAGTAATGCTCAGCAGGTATTATGAAAGTGGCAGAGAATGCAATAGATGCAAAGTTGTCAATGGTGAATAGAGAGAATGGCACAGAAAGATGTACAGAGTGGGCAGCATGAGTAAGGAGCTAAGTGCTCATTGCGAGCTCAGATCATATCAGCCCAGTGATGGCCAAATTCATTAAGTCAACAAGGGGAACAGAATATGGAAGGTGTATAAGCAGGAGGAGAGGGAGGAGTAGTAGGGAGAGTTGGAGATAATGAGGGGGAGGAAGGAGAGAGTGAGTCAGAGATAATGGAGGGAAGGAGGGATGAAGTTCCAGTGCTAGGGAGGATCCAGAGATGGCACCCTCATAGTTGCAAGGGCTTATGCATTCTGCAGGAGAAATGACTCATTGCCAAGGATGAGCTTAGCAAAATGCAACTACATCACACCCTGGAAACAAGGGACAAATTAAATAATGAGGAATAAACAACCCACTCACCTGAAATAACTCACATCTCTTTGGGCCATGTGGAGAAGTGTATAGCTTAGAACTTGATTTTGACATGTCTGTATGTTTTGTAGGTAAATATAAGGGCAGTGTTGGTTAAGAGATAGACAAGTTTCACATGAACAATATCCATAAGGTCATGGTGGCTATCATTACCATTATGATTACCCTTTTAGTACATATAAGAACAATGTCATGTTAATTCACTTAGTGGGCATAAGCCAATTGAAACAATAGGTCACATTCAAGTTGTCCAAATTTACATGATATGCAGAAGGCCAGTCATCAAGCAATGCAAACAAAATTCAACAAGGAACTCACTATAATTCTACAGAAATTAAGTACAGAAACATCATAGAATCTGCCTGGACTTGGATTTAACATGGTGACTTGTGGAGAATCTGGAATATGGTACATGGCTACTGAATTCAAAAAACCACATGGAACAATGGGCACACATGGGAAATAATTGTAGAAATTTTGACATAATGCATGGTCATCGCATTTTCAAGGTCGCAAATGCTTGTGCTTGCCATTGAAATTTTTTGAGTTGCATATGGCACTCAGAAATCCACATGATTCTTGCCAGGTCATTGAATGATGCCACACCACGCAGCATACAAGTGATGTGAAGGTAATCCAGTGTGAATGGCTGGGGCCACTGCAACAGATCATCATCCCCATACCCCAGGTTCAATCAAAAAAAAAATGTAGTGATCACCTCTGAGATTCACATATAAATGAAGCTGCAGTTAGGACTTGTCACAACATATTCCCCATCACTGGTGATCGAACCTTTGAGACCATCAGATGATTTGAGTGCTAAAGTACATTATCACTAAGTCAGGCAGTAACAGAGAACAGTAATACATATGTGCATCAAAGTCTTTGGTGTGGAGAAGGATCAGCCTGGCTACAAGCATCTGTGGTGCTGCATCTGCAGGAGGCACTACCTCGAGATGTGACTTGTTAATAGATCAAATGAAAGGGACTAAATGAGAATCAAAAACCAGTCATGACAATGATGGCCACCAGTCACCACTTGGTGTCAGCATAATTAAGTGTTTCATGTTTCACTGGCAGATAAGAAGTCTGATCAATTACATGGTAATCCCAAATGTTTGCAGGAGCAATTTCCCAAAATACACTTGAAAGTGACCGTGACCATACTTACCTTCCTTTGCCACCAGTGAGTGTTTCCCATTTTGGATATCGCATGCATGGGACCTAAGTCACAGTGGTTGGTAGTAGCTGTTTGATGATCTGGCCTGGTTGACAGTCCCTGATTTTTCCCTTCCCAGGTTCTGCTTTACCTTTTGGATGCAACATACACATTAAGCTTAGTTGGCCTGAAACTGAAGTGTGTCAGGGCAACACCAAATTCACACTAGGATCTTCATGTGGGCACTACAAGAAGATGCGATGAGTATAGAATGAGGGATCAAAGTTTGATGTGATGTGATGTGTCTCTTAGTATTTATTGGTTTATGTACTAAGTTACAACTGTTGTACAATATTTGAATACTGTTTTTACGACACGAGTGTACAGTTGTGTACA
>QLOK01010395.1:0-11976 GCA_003313805.1 Tricholoma flavovirens
ATATAGCAACCAAGAAAGCGCCCTGGAAAACGGCTTTTGGACGCTGTTCTAGCACTAGCAGTAACATTGCACAAACATCAAAACATGCTTCCTTTGTCCTTTGTCCTTTGTTCCCTCTGCATGGACATATAAGCTATAACCCCGCCCAAGATGTGCCACTTCTGCCTCCTCTCCTGCCAGCCCCATCCACCACGCAGCCATGCCTCTGAGAAGCAGTTCCAGTGACAGTTATGAATCCGATATTCATTCCGGTGATCACACCATCTGTATGTCCTCCGCTCATCCTGTGATTGTTTTCTGCCTTCTAATTCATTCCTAATCAGGTGCTCGTTCGACGGATATAGGCGATGAATCCTTTTACAGTTTTGATGAAGGTCACCATTCTCGCTATGAAGAGTTCGATGATGAGTCGGATGACTCAGGAGATGAAGATGAAGATGATGAAGATGATAACGCTATGGAACTTGACAATCGTACATTCTTTTCCGATGGATTTCACACTGCCGTGTGTTTTCCTTCCTAGGACGCTATTTCCTGAATGCGCATTGCCCCAGACCCCTGATACTCTCCGTGTTGGTCTCCCTTCTTTCTTCACAACTTCTTGCTTTTCCATACAGCCATGGGCAGAAGCTTTGACTTCAGTCCCCCCTGATATCGCAACATTCATTAATCCAGAGCCAACTTCCACAGTTTCCTACCCCCCAGAGGTAACATTTCTGCATACTCATTCCTACCCCTCCTCTAATATCATTCCTTTTCAGACAAGTCAGCAGAGGCTAGTTGATCAGGGAATGGCTAATACTTTCGAGGTAGTCATTTAAGTTCTATTCTTTCTTGCCATCTAATTGATTTCTGCAGGCAAATGTTAACACCAATATCAGCTCAGATGGCAACCCTTGGGCAGCAGCCTCGACGGCTCCGTCCCCCACGAATGCACAGATACACGTGCCTATGCCTGAGCAAAGTGACGACATGCAGAACACCCCTTATGAAGTGAACACAACGAATTTCATAGTTCCTCAAACGCCCACAATTATTCCAGAGGTGAATCCCAATTGCATGTACCACTTTTTCCGCTTAACAAGAACACTTTGCACACCTCAGACATCAGTAAATATGGGAGCATATCAAGTGCCCTCATCAGCCCCCTCAACCGCTGGCCTGATGGAAGCTGTTCTTACATACACGTCCACCACCGATGAAGGTCTGGATGCCGATGATGGTACCGTCACTCCGACCCCTGGCAATCCCACTACAGGCATGGATGTTGACAATGCTCCTCCGCTGGTGATTCGATTTCATTATAGAGTTCTTTGCATCATGTCTCATGTTTGTGAACAGGACCATGATCCGCCGTCTTCATTGTTTACTCCTCCACCCTCACAGGTAAATGGGCCGTTATATCATGGTCATCCGAGTCTTACAGAGTCTTGCAGTTTGTCCCCGCGTCATGCAATGACTTCTTGTCCCTCCAGAACAGTGTCCTGGAGATGACACAGGGGGTTAATCAGATGATTAAGGCCGCAGAAGAAATTATTCGTCAAGGGGGCTCCCACCGCTCTCGGCACTCAAGAAGGTTGAGGAGAAGGGCTACGGATTCGGACTCGGACGACAGCTCCGAGGCTGATGCAGAAGACGATGTAGTACCCTGCAAATTGACCCAGGGAATTCAACACTGGACAGCGGGTCAAAATGAGCTTGCAGTAAGCCATTCACAGCCTATCTTAAACTCTTCTACTCAATCTCTTTTGTAAAGCGCGATGTCAAATGGCATACCCAAACACTGTTTGATGAGTGACAGACATCTCATCTTCCTGCCGTCCCTACACAAGAAGAGGTGGAAGATTGGAACCCCAGACGCCGTCCAGCATGTACAGTCGACAACTTTCGTCCAGACTTGAATTCCCCTCCTGGAACTCCATGGAATAAATCAGTCACAGCTGTCTTCGTCCAAAGCTTCTTGGATGCCGATCAATATGAGTGTGAAAACAAGGAGAAGATATGCCGTGCATTCATTTCCCGCCTTAAATCCCTTCTTCGCACTTGGACATTGCAAAGCATGAGTCGGGATACACAGCAGAGAGCAGCAGCGAAAGCTAGAAGAGATGAGCGAAAACGCAATGTATGTTCATTCTCACTTAATTTCGGAAGCTACTGACTTGCGTATTAGCTCTTTCAGCGTCGTTTGACAGCTGTGCAGAGCCACCATGACCTCCAACAACATGTCGAAATGCTCATGTTCCTCGGTGTAGACGGGATGAGCAGTGATGAATCTGATCATGAAAACATGTCTGGCATGCCTCAGTTCTGGATTGTGAAGAAGCCATGGAGGAATCCAACATTATCTCCTTGGCTCCGTGTCTTCAACTCGATACATCGTTACTCTCGCTTCAGGCCTGTCAGGCGAACCATGAGGGGTGCTCAGCCGCACATTCGTCTTCTTGGTAACAAGGTGGATGACTCTCGCCCAGCCGTTATTCGACTACCTGGTAATGCGTATAACTCTGCTTGGTTGGAAATGCTTGACATGTATGATTGGGAAATTCTTGAAGCGGATGAGGATGAGATTTATGATTTCTCTCACTTGCCTCAAGTATTGGAGTATGTCAATCTCATACCTCTTCTCCCCTTTCTAAAGCTCACATTCTTAAAGACTTGCCCAACAGTACCAAGGATGTGTTCCTGCCATTATTTAGACACAACATTTTCGTCCAACCCAATAATTTTAATCAAATTTATGTCCAAATCAAGCAATCTACATATGCGATAGTTACCACGCAGCATCTTTACCTGTCCCCCATGAAGTACTCACTTTTACATACCATTGGTGACTGTCATCGAGATTCTGTGAACTGTCTGTCATTTTCACCAGATGGTTGCTTCCTTGCTAGTGGGGGTGATGATTGTGCCATCTTTGTGTTCAACTATCAGAAGGGCAAGGATGTTCACCGAGTAATTTCACAGTCTGGGGTAACGTCCATCCTATGGATACAGATTGATGGTCAGCTATGGTTGTTGGTGGGACATGCCAGTGGCAACATACAAAGGCTCGACCCCGTAAGATATTTTGTTGGTTTCAACATTGTTGCAATATTGACCAATGTTAACCTCCAGTTGTGTAGCGCTGGTTATAGCATCCCCTTGGGACTTCATGATCCTATCGAATGTATGGCTTTCAGTGTTCACAAGCAATACCTAGCGGTAGCATCAGGAGATAAGGTCATTGTAACGAAAACATGGGTTGATGGTAATATTGTGCCTCGAACCTCGTTGTCCTCGAAATCTTACAACAGCCCAGCTATTTCAGAGAAAGTTATGGTCGTATCCCCTTCAAACAATGAACTTCGTGTCAACACCAACATGATGATCCACCCAAGATCACTCCACTTTATAAGTGACAGCAAGTTCTTGATTATTGTTTACCTGGAGCATGGTATAGTGTAAGTCAACTGCTGCTCAATGGTGCTTAGTCCTGAATATCGTCTTAGTTGCTGGAATCTGTTGTGGAATAAGCAAGAGTGGATCATCATTCCGTGGACTGCTCGCATGTTAGTAGCTTACCCTGTGTTGGACTCGGTACTCTTCTCACACCATTTCAGTGCACAAGCAGCTATATCCCCTGACGAAAGCAAAATGGTTGTCTCTAACCTCTATGATGGGTTTGATGTCTATTCCCTCAATAACCAAAGGCACACCCGAGCCCTCCCTATTTACATTCTGGAGAATGTGTCCCTGCCCGTTACCTTAATTCAAGACCATGAGACAGTCCTCCTGGGAAGTTCACAGGGTGCAGTCAGAATCGTCAACATTAGCTCTGGGGAGACCTTGCATACTCTGCGCCATGATAGTGAAGTTTCATACCAAGTTATTGCGTACCGCTGCTCATGTTTCGTTAGATTGGGATATCGTGCAAGCTATATCTTATCACCACCAACCTAGGGCATCCGTCCGTTACATTGCAACAGCCACGTCCAAGAAAGGAAAATCCACGTATGTGAAGATCTGGAAAGCTGATGGTTGGAAATGTAGCTGCCTTCTGTTATCCACCAGTGTATTGACCTTTATCCAGATGAAGAGTATACCAAGGTGCCGCCAAATGAAATATCTCAGCGGGTCAATGAAGCAGATGAGAAACCGAAATCTCAGTCTGCATTAGGATGGAGGATATTCATCGTCGGGCTATTAGTAGCATGCGCAACTGCAAGCTTGACTCTACCCGTAAGATCATATCCCATTAAACACTAGCATTAATGTTTAAATGATCCTCTGCGATAGGGTCCTCATCATGACATCTTGTTGCCCAAATTATCGGAGAAGCTCACTGTGTGGATTCCCCATGAGATATTGATTTCAGCACAACAAATGTGGGATGACTTATCACGCCATCATAATGGACCAGTCCTAGAACTGGTCGATTTTGAGGATACGCAGATATCTTGTGATGGAGTGAAAGGTGTCAATCTTTCTGGAACTCAAGTGGACATGATGCCTGTGACCCCTTTTGATGCTAGCGGCAACATTCTGGAAGACGATTACTTACCAAGTTGTTGGGAAACCGATGACGCTCATAGCCTAGATGTATGTGTAAATGTTTGGCCCATTGTCGCACATTGAAACACGTTCATTTGGTATGTATACACTTTCTCTGCCTGTACTGTAGCTGAGCCATGTTCTTGCCCATAGACCCTACTTGTGCTCATTATCCTCCAACTCCTTAACTTGATGTGCTAGCACTCCAGACTACATACCGTGTTGTCAGTGATCATGTGTAGAATGGAAAACTACTAACCTCTTCTTGTGCACGCTGTATTGAAATGCCAATTTCGTTGGCAGATTTGCAAGTTGTTTCTAGTTCTTCAGAAGCCTGTATGATGGTCTCATCGATCGATTGGTTTATCTTGTTACCTTGTGCAAGATGGCACACGAAGGTCTGCATTGCATCAGTTGTATTGTCATGCACTTTGCCAAGACTTTGCTCGTAATCGGTGATTGGCCTGACTCTCTTCTGTAGAAGCAAGACTTCTTCTTCGAGGGCTTGCACCTCTTCGTCTCTGATCATAAATTTGAGGATGATATCTATCTTTATCCTGGCAATCAATTGAATACCTTTCCACTCCTTGTTCAAATTTTGCCCATTCTCGATCGTCACTAGCTGACATGAAGAGAGGCCGAACGTCCGAGTTATTAAAGGCTTGGCGACAGTGAGGGCACTGATTCCCGGCAAGTCTTGCCTCTCGTAAACAAATGGCACATACGATATCTCCCGCAGCCAGTCAAAGGCTTATCATAGGTAAAGCAATTCTTCACTCACCGCAGGGGAGAGAGTTGATATTAGACGAGGACAGGAAAGCGGTCTCGCATTTGGAACATAAGAGCTGTTTCTGTGGAGGTGGGGAGGACATTACTATAGTATTGAGCAGGATGGAGTCGAGGTTGATTTGTGATGCTGATCTGATATCTAGGGCGATTCTGTATCTGCGGACTTGTAATACTAATCTAGTTACCCACACACCACGAAGCATCCTAGATGAATCAACGGCTTAACACTTTGTGAGTGTATAATACCCTGCCTGTTATTGTCCTTGGGTTTGAGTGCTTTCATAGAATGCAGGGGACCCAGAGGCATCCACAGCTGCCTCAGCAGCGGAGTGGGTCCTCCAACACGCAGTTTATATGCAAGTGTGCACCATGCCGTAAGGAAAATCCTAGTGGTTGTGAAATTGGGAGTGCCACTATGTTCTATGCTCATAAATGAGCTGAGAATCTTCATAAAAGCCTTGCCAGTGAGGGGCTGGATGAACTAGGTCGAACTACTACTCTTCGCACAGTAACCACAAGCACGGCATCACGTTCACCCGCATCATCACAAGGGAATTCCCATCCCTCAACGGCTGAACCCTCATCTGCATCCTCACAACCGACCCATAAGCCTGCATCATCTCAGCAAGCATCCAGAGTCTTGCAGGCTTTACAGGATCTCAACAACGTGTGAGATCAATTTGTCCAAGCCAGCCTTTCTTACAATCCTTCTGGCTGCCTCACCTTTCTCGCCAAGCCCTCTGAATCTGGTCAATACAACTCTCAAGATGGGGTGTCGGGGGTAAACAGTGGCCATCATGCCCTTGATCTCCGGAATCCTGAAAACCGGGCCCATCTTCAGCAAGAAACCACTTTATGCAGCCTGCTCGAGCAACTTGATGGAATTCCTGGCTGCAATACCGATGAGATTAGGGTACCACACAAATCTTTGGTGGACAAGATACAATCTGAACTACATCGTCTGGATCGTATTAAGGAGCAGGAGTGGGAGCGTCAGCGTACTGCAAAATCTCAGCCTAGCAAGATGTCACCCCATCCAAATGCTGTTGATACCAGTACATCATTTTCCTGTCCTTTATTAGATGTTTAACTCATTGTGACGTTAAAGCTGCATACTTTGCTCATCCTCACCGTACTTGGCATCCGGCTATCCTAGCCTGTTACCTCATTGTCTTGTTAATGAGCATTATTTGCCATCTCCCCCGACGAGGGGCTGATTTGCTCCTGGCTGGCCTCCGGTGCATTATGAGGCTGTCTGCTTCCATGCAACAAGGAAAAGAAGATCACAAAATTGCGAATGAAATCCCAAAAAGCATAAAGACAGTTCTCAACGCATTTGACATCAAACCATGAACAACATCTCTGATTTGTTGCCCGCAATGCTATTGCCTATACCCAGACATAAAGCTGTATCCTACTTTGTGCTCCTTCAAGTTTGCGAAAGATAGTGCTCCCTGTGATGCAAAACTTCTGCACAAGGTCAAAGTCCATGGCAAAGAGTACTTGATACCAGTGAAAAAATATCTTCACCAGGGTATGAAAGATTGGATGGGCAGATTCCTCTCTCGTGATGGGCTGGAATTGCTAATGGAATCTATGATTCATGCTGCTACTCGTGCAGCAGCTGCCAAAAGTCCATTAACAGGTGATATATTGGAGTCTTTAGGCCTTAGAACATTTTTAGGTCATGATGGTAAACCCTTTCTGGAGGTACCTGCTGGAGAAAGCAGATATCTTTTCAGCTTCGCTGCGGACGCATTCAATCCCCTTGGCAATAAGGAAGCGAAGCAGAAAGTCAGCTCAACAGGAATATACTTGGTGTGTCTCAATCTCCCTATCGATGTCCGACACAATCCAGAGAACATGTACCTTGTTGGGATTATCCCCGGACCTGGCAAACCTTCTCTGACGGAGATAAATCATTTCGTAAAACTCCTGGTCACTGATCTAAAGGATTTCTGGAACCCAGGTGTGTACTTTTCACGTACTGCAAAATATGGAGATGGACGGTTAGTTCACGCCGCTCTGGTACCTGTTATTTGCAACGCATTGGGAGCTCGCCAGATAGTGGGCATAGGATCTGCTACCTCCCAGTTCTTCTGCACATTCTGTTACCTACCCATTCAAGAAATCGAAAACTTTGATTGTACAACATGGCCCCCCCGCAACCCAACATTTCACCGAAAAGTCGCTGCAGAATGGCTAGATGCTGGTACGCATGACCGTCAGCTTATCTTCAAACAAACAGGCATACGATGGACCAAACTACTGGGCCTACCATATTGGAACCCCGTTTCTTTCCTTGTCATAGACTCCATGCATAACCTCTATCTTGGGCTTCTCCAGAGGCATTGCTGTGAGATATGGGGAATGAATATCAAACATGAGGATGGGGATGGAACCACCAATCCGAAGGGCTCTGTTCCACCCATTCCTTCACTCGAGGCTATGCAAGCTGGACAAGCTGCCTTAAACAGCGGATCTCATGGTAAATTAATGGCATGCACTTGCCCTGTTCTGTGGTATCTTTGCGAGGAGCATGATCTTCGTCGTGCAGGGACCAAGAAGCAGTTGACAGGTTATCTTTTGCAGTGGGTCAGTTTAGTTCCATTCTGCTCAACATCTATTGAAGAAGCTGATGTTTGATGTCTATTCATCCAAGCAAGCTGTGTCGGTCCATGGCCTTGATCCTTCCCCTTATGTAGGGCCAACTCCTCCCAGCAGTCGAAAAATCTCTGTTACACAGGTGTCATATTCGGAGCTTAGCATAGACAACGTCATGGTAGCTGAACAGCAGTTGTTCAAACAACGATCAGAAGGCATGTTAAAAAATCATTGCAAAGACACTCTTCAAGCAATGTCCCTTGCTCGCAATCTCTCCATTGTGGGTAGCAAACAAGATTTAGTGAAGGCATTGTTGAAATGGGTTTGCTTCGGTTTCAAGTGTTTGTCAATTATTATTAATAACTGTTTAGTGTGCAGAAAACCCATTGGCAACTACCATCGACTCGAATGTTTACCATGCCATGGTTAGGGAGTCCACTTCTCAAAAACAAACCAACGAACCCATTCTAAATATACATACTATCACGATGCAAACCATTGCCACTCCTAAAATAAAGTCACTATCCAGTCCGCCAATCAACCACCCAACAGAGATATACAAAATGACATCCACGACGGGTCCGAAGAACCCACAAAGCCAAAGCGGAAGTCTGTCTTAGGTCGCACAGTTCTCACTGCTGCCCACGAAGATTCGGTGAATATTGAACTGCCCTCGTGGATGAATCCAGCCCCAGCAGCCTTTGGTTCTAAAGCCCATGGCAAACTCAGCGCCAACCAATGGTGTACGCTATGTAGCATCAATCTCGTTATAACACTTATCCGATTATGGGGCAATGACACCAACAGTCATGAATATCAAATGCTCGTCAATTATTTGGACCTGGTAACGGCTGTAGAGGTTGGAAGCATGCTCATAACTTCCGAAGAGCATATAAAGATCCATGAAGATGCTATTACTTCATACCTTCAATTGCTCAAGGATCTTTACAAGGAAGCATGCATCATTCCAAACCATCATTTGGCACTCCATATTTCTGATTTTTTGCGCTTATTTGGCCCTGTGCATGCATGGCGTGCGTTCGCATTGGAACAGTATAACTATATGCTGCAGAGCGTCAATACCAACCAGAAGTTCAGTATGTACTTTTAATCTTATGTGTCCCTATTTGAAATATCCCAATTACAGGAGAACTTGAGATGACTATGATGAAGTCTGCTTGCCGAGCAGCAAACCTTCCGTCACTGCTTCATGACCAACATGTCCGCTCAATGGTTGGCGAGCTCACTGACGCTTACAGAAAATTCATCAACGAAGATCAAAGAGGAACCCATATTCACGATGCCCTTTCCTTCCAAACAGAAACTCAGGGTGTTGGTGATGCTGGCAAATCACCAAAGGAGACAACACTTGAAGACTCCCCGCATCAAGCCTTGATCTCCCGACTTAATCTTGATCTTTCCTCTAAAACCTATGTCCCTCGACCACATAAAGCTCAAGGCCAATATTTTCTATCTCAAGATGCAATTCAATGCCGGCAGATTCAGATTGGAGGCATGTGTTATCAACCAGCCACCGTATCATCTGGCAATAGTAATGTCATGTTCTGGGTTCCGGGGTCGTTGAAGCAGGTAGCTGGGCAAGTTTCTCAGATCTTCCTTCATACACGCAAGATCCCTGGGGGGGGAAAGGTTCAGGAGACATTTCTTGTAGCTCACCCTTTCGCTCCATTGTCAAACAACGATGTCCTGAAAGATAATTACCGCAAATTTCACTTTGTTGGAGGATCTCTGCACTATGCAGGCTATGAAGGAACTCTGAAGTACATTCTGCGCCCGGGGGACATCATATGTCATGTTGCAAAGACTACCATGCGTAACTTGCCCGGGATCTCGCAGACCTGTTTTCATATACTTCCCCTTGATCGAGTCAGTCTAAATCAATTCTGAGCAATACATCATAATATTCACTTCTTTACTACAAACAGATGCGTCAAGTAGTAAATCTAGTTGACAAGCAAGATGAGGACAGAAATGAGACGGAGGTAGATGGCATGTAAAGGATTACATTTATGTATGGTATGCGATAATGTACTCGCTAATGAAAGACACACTTCGCAGGAATTGACATCACATTTTACGCATTCAGATAATTGTCCGTGTCTAGAAGGTAAAACTGAGCAATATTGCAACTGGCATCATAAGAGTGGGCTTACCACCATGGGCATATTGGGGTTGCGTTCTTTGCCTTTTTGGAGCCTCCTATGCTTCTCAACTGTGTAACTTGCTGAGGTGATCCAACTGGGTTCCCCGCTCTTCAGAATGCGAAGGCGCCTCCCACGAATGGAGGGATGGATGGCACATTCAACTGGAGCCTTCCACTGTCCGTTCTCCATAATCCATAGCTTCAATGTAGCACCGTCCATATTCTTATGCAAGTAGAATTCACCGTCTTGGGCATTGATATGGGATGGAGGAATATCGCAATGAAGAGAAGAGCAAGCCTCGAACCAGACAGTACTCCCAGTGCAATTGTTAAATAGTTTATCCACCCTTGTAACGGTCGGGAGATGATGTGCATCATGGGTGGTAGAATGTTCTGTTGACGTGGAGCGCAGAGAAGGTGAGAGACTTGATAGTGGAGAACTAAATGGGGAGTTATGTGGAGGCTGGATGGCAGTTGCCGCAAGAGTCGTCAAGGCAAGCAAAGGGGACGTTCGTCCCAAAGGAACCGAAACAGGCAGTTCATCAGAACCAGCGACGGAACGAGGTAACGATGGCATTAAGTACGGATTCAAGGATTGTGCATCTACAGATGGCGTTAACGGTGGTTGTGGTATATGGTATAAACCCAGCGCTGAGCTTGGAGGAGGAATCGATGGGGTGCTGCTCGGTCGTCTTACTGTGGGTGGCTGGCTGACGATTGATTCTCTAGCTAACAAAAAGCGCGGCGAGGGAGGAACAAGAGGCTGATACATGGATGCAGCCAACATATCAGGGGCAGCTGCCGAGGAAGGTTGGGGGGCCATTAAGCTAGGGTTCAACGGCTGCATTGTCGCAAATGGTATTGAAAACAGGGGCAACGTAGCAGCAGGTGTGGGGTTTGGAGTAGGAACAGAGGGGGGAACGGTGAATGGGACGTTGATCATGTCGGGCAGAATTGCTGACAGCAAATGTGCCAATGGTGGTGCCTGCTCAAGAAGCAGAGAAGATATACGCATCGCAGGAGTATGCAGCGAATTGCTAGTATTAACAGAAGGGTTTGATGGGTTGCCAGCAGAGGTACAAGGTCTTTCTTCGCAAGCATCCAACCTTGTGCCAGACGCTTGTAGTGGACTGATGGTGGGGTGAGATGGAATGCCACAATCCCTTGGTGTGCTAGTTGGTGGGGTATATTCGGAGGATGGTAACGTGCCACTGCTTGGCACTCTGAGGCACTTCGCTTCTGCAGGCCTAAGATGAATTGAAGTTAGTTACTTGGCGTCCACTGCCAGAGGGCACCAACCTTGGATAGCGGAGAACACGATGCCAAGTCTTGCCATCAGAGCTTAGACTTAAACGATGCATGGAGAAACGGCGATGATTAAAAGAAGTGCTGGCAAAGGACAAAGTGTCAGGTGGAGGAGAGACGGGAGATGGCAATGATGTAAGATATAGAGCATTGAGATCACTGAAAGTGCTGTCAGTAATACATAGCTTTTCATACAAGTATATCTACCAGAATGTGCCTTGGATGGGGGAGCTTCTTGGTGACAAAGACCCAGCTCTGTTCAGCTTGAAAGAAAACCTTCATCTATTTATTGGGGTTCCCTGACATCACATATAGTCGTGTCAATAGAATCAAGAGAGATCAGGTACGCACCAAGGGAGGATTCACGTTCTGCCCTGGCAAGGCAGAGGACGATGGTATGTGTGGTGTCCACACCATCAGAGGGAATGACCAATGTCAGGAGTGACGAGTCCCCCTATTATACACATAATTGGACAAAGGACAAAGGACAAAGGAAGCATGTTTTGATGTTTGTGCAGTGTTACTGCTAGTGCTAGAACAGCGTCCAAAAGCCGTTTTCCAGGGCGCTTTCTTGGTTGCTATAT
>QLOK01010411.1:0-16212 GCA_003313805.1 Tricholoma flavovirens
TGTACTTGGAGTATGTATGCTGTAGTAGTGTATGTTGGAAGTATGCAGGAGTAGTGTGCTTAACACCCCATAGTGGGGAAAGTGACACAACAGGCTCCCATGCACCAGGCACGGTGAGCCCAAGCTAGATGTGAGTGCATGCATGGCATAGAGCCACGCACTTAGGCGCAGCGAGGACGGCGGCGAGGCCAATGGCGCTGACTCGAGGACGAGGGTTCCTTGTTTGAGGGGGCCACCCCAAAAGTGGGGGTGGCAGTCCCTGACTGTGCAGTTTCCAAAGGGAGAGGCATGCGAGAGTCCTCCACTGTCTGCCTGACATGGGGAAATCGTAGGGCAGCGGTCCACACCTGCCCAGCATAGGTTGCCAGGTGCCCCTGGTCTTTGAGGGGGACAGTCAATATATCTACGCTGTGGAGCCACATGGCCTCAACGCGGAGCATATGTTCTACGGCGGAGAACTCAGCTGCAACACGCTGCTGGTTCTCAGGCGGCAGTATTGTGGGGTCACGCTCCTCGAAGGGAGCAACTGACCCCGATGGTCGGGTGGATGATGACGGATCGTCATCCATGAATGTGCCCTGCAGACTCTCTGCAAGGCGGCTAGCGGCGCCCGCTTGATGCTGGGCAAGGCGTCCTGGCAGATCCAGGATTTCAGAGCAGATGGCATAGCCCTCCGCTGCTGCGTGGTCGTGGAGCTCATCCTCTTCCTCTATTTGTGTGTCCTGGAGGAGGACGGGCTCGCCATCAACAAGGTCTTCAATGGGGTAGTAGACCCCATCTGGGCCTCGAATGAAGCCATCCAGCTCGAGATCGGCCAGATCGCCGCCCAAGCTGGAAAAATCCTGCCCACCCTGAGGGGCAGGTGTAAGGGACCCATAGTCAGGGAACCCATACTCAAGGGGGTCCTTGTCGTCGTAGTAGTCGTTGTACATGTGCAAAGGTGCGTGTGGTCCGGTGGAGGAGGTTTTGTTGGTAGTTTTGGTGGTAGGGAACGAACAAGTCCGTTAGCGATGAGTTAGTGATGGTAAAAGCCAAGAGACTCAGCGTGTGAACGAAACACGTGGCAGGGCCCTACCCAGATCTGGGCCCCCCAGTGAATGCTCCTGGGATCGCATCGAGGGTGGTGCGCAGATAGCCCCATTCTGGCACCATTGAGAGGAGAAAGTAGAACCCCAGCTGTCCCCTGACAGCCAGGAGGCATAAGCAAACGGCGACTGTGGGAACAGCGCTCAGAACGTCATTGAGAGGGTGCACCAGGGGCACCACCCCATGAACGAGTAGTATCCCTAAGTGCCACAGCACCCAGGGAGTCAGAAATAGCGAGGTCTGGTAGCTCTAAGGCAGCCCAGACCGTCGAGAACGCCTGCTCCCCCTGACTTGGTCTCCCCCAGTTCCCAGAGCAGAGCCTCTGACCTGAGCCAGCAGTGTTGATTCACCGTCGAACCCACCCGTCCGCAGACGGATGGTGCCCCACCCCAAGTCCCAAGATCCTCGAGAACCAGTGGAAACGAGCAATGAACATCGCACACCCTCACCATGGGTGCGCGCGTGATCCGACAAGATCAGATAAACAAGGGCTCCTGGGCAGCTGGAATACGCCAGACCACCCCCAGGTGCATGGAATAGTCCCTCCTGATCAGCGATCAGACAGGGGAGTGAAGCGCTAGGCGATGAGCCAGGCAGTGAGGAGAAGTTCCCATGCCAGATGGTGGTGGTAACAAGTCAAGAAGCGATGTAACCTACCTTCTTGCTGTCCGCTGTTCAACAGCAGACAATAGGCTCACTTGTTTGTCGACGGCCGTCTAATCACTTGTTGATTTTATAGGTGAGTGCCCCCCTTATAACTTTTTTCATTTATATTATATATCTTTGGGCTTCTTTTTTTTTTTTTTTTTTTGAGTCAACAATTTATTACACGGGGCTCGAACACAGACTGTGGCTACCGTACATACATATAACAGCGGGTATACTACGCAAGTTGGAAAGGGAAATCGCCACCCTGAAAACGCTCGGTGAAGCAGGAAGGAGGGCTGCGCCCAGAGGGCACGGCCAACCAGACAATGGACAAGGTAAGCGCGAGGGCACCTCCCCGAACCAGCGCGACAGGAGCGAGAAGCTTGTACTGCCATACCCACCAACCAGCCTACCCCAGGGGCCCCCAGTCCTAAACGGACCGAATGATTAATTCCTGCTTCAGCCATAGCAGCTATATTTTTACATGAAGTCTGGTTAGTTGCCTACTAAGTGCCATGCATCAGAGCTGTTAAGTAGCTTTGTGGGCAGTTGCCCATGAACTGAAGTTTGCATATACTACGATATGCTTCTATGATGTAATGGTAACTTGTCACATGATTTAGCTCTCTAACTATATTAGGCAAGAAGATAACATGAATACATAGAGCAAATAAAGCCAAACATTTATCAAATGGCTTTATAGTAACATTCATGCTTATGTAATATGATTTTCTGGCCTCAAATCACATCATTATGTAAAATCAAAGTAAACCCTAATCAAGGACCCTGATTTTACACAGCATTGTATTATATTATTTGTCATTTCCCAATATAGTAATAGTTTGATCTTTCAAAAATCTTTTAAGTTCACTGCACAGCCACTATAAGAGAAGCCTGAGAGTGGAACTTTAGAGGCTCATAACTCCATAAGGAAATGACTATGGGATGTCATATGGGTACATTTTGAACACCCTTGATGAGGGCAATCCAAATCACACAAAATTTCCCAAAAAGGAAAGTCACATGACCTATGCAACTGCCCACCTAGTCACTTGAGACAAAGTTTTCAAAGTCACATGATCTGGGCAACTGCCCACCATAGCACTTAACAGCTCTGATGCATGGCACTTATTGGGCAACTATCAGTAAGTAATACATGAAAGTAGCTGCTACAGGTGCACACGAGGCGGGTCGTCCAACGACGACGGGCGGAATATACATCCCTAGTTTGGACTAATGGGGGGACTGATAACTGCCTCCCCCTCACGTGAGGAAGAGGAGGGGGCTGATCTTACAAATGCCCATGGAGGCTCTTGCAGCATAAGCAGGTCATATTCTTCATATAAGCTGGCTAGTAAAGATTCTGTGTATGCGTAGTTATGGTTCACATTCTGACAAAACACACGTATCCGCGGAAAACTAACAAGTCTGTCCGTCATTTACGTTCAGCCTCCGCCTGCTGTGGGATGGTTAGATGTGGGGGAATGGGAGCGTTGGCGCTCACGTACCTCAGCATAGCGCGCCTTAATCCCCTCCGAATCGAAGCGGTGGCACCAGAAATCACACTTGCGGTCATCCACAGTGTGTGCCTTACGGCAGTTCATGCATCTGATGGGGTGCGGGCATGGAAGCCCCTCCGCTGTCGGGAGGGTGGGGGGGTTCGCATTGGGGTTCCCCTTACAACAACCCGCAAGGGTGCGGTGATGCTCCTTGTGGTGAGGCCCTGAGCAGGTGGGACACCTGCCCTGTGGGGCGTGGCAAGCCGACTCTGGGTGACCCCAGCGCCAGCAGCGAGAGCAGAGCGCCATGCCTGGGTTGGCGTGGGCGGCTCTGAAGCATGCAACATATTGGCCAAATTGGACCAATTGCTTGAGCAGGGCCTTCCCCCTGGCACCACTGACAGAGTCAGCGATGTTCAAATAAACCGTCGCCGTGTCCGACTTCGGTGAATCTCTGACTACCCAGGGAGGGGTCTGAAGTACAATAAACTCCCTCACAGAGGGGCCCACCTTTGCGATCTGCTGCAGGACGATCTCAGGGTTGATCAGCCTGTCATTAGCAGTGATAGGAACGTCGACCAGTTTGAGGTAGGATGTGGAGGAGGGGAGCTCTGTGGAGGTGGAGACAGCCCCTGGGAAGGTGGAGCGAACCCCTTCCCTGATGAAACGCAGCTCGTCCTCTGACACTACGAGGTCTGTGGCAATGGAGAAACCCCCATAGGCCGGAGAGATGCTCTGAGCTACCAGCTTAGAGTGGTGAGTGGCGAGTTTGAGGCAGACCTGGTCAAGGAGGTCTGCAGGATTGAAGGCCACCGGGATAGGGGAGACCTTGACGAGGACCTGGCGGCGAGAGGGGCCATGGACGGTAGAGGGGGCCTTCTTAGGCCTCTGGCGGGGGGGGCAAGCCCGCTCCTGCATAGCAGCGAGGCAGCCCGTGGGCGACTTGGGGAAGGCTTTGGCCAAGCGGACAATGCCATCAACCGAGGACGAGGGGACCTGGCCACCCTGGAAGCGGGCGGCTTGGGCAAATGTCAGGGCCTTTTGAGAGGGCTGCGTGGAACGATTAGGCAGAGGTGGGGGGGCACCTCTGCCATGGGGAGCACCCCCCTGGCCCCCGACAGGGGGGCGGGGCAAATGCCTGGATCCCTTAGGACCCTGGCGGGGAGGACGAACGCGGGGAGGGGGAGGAAGAGCCTCCCCCATGGGGACATCGATGTCCCTATACCCAGAGGGGCCCGCAGCAGATGCCAGTGGGGTGTTGAAGGCAGAGACGTTGAGATCGTTTGACGGATCCCCCCACTCCCTCACTCTAGCCGCAGCCACAGCTTGGAGCAGCATGGCGCAGCGCATGTTTATCAGGAGCTTCTCGCTCGCTGACAGAGAAAAGGCAGACGTACCATCGACCACCCGTTCCACCCATCTGGCTGAGTCGCCTAACCCCTCTGCAAACTCCATGACTGACCATGCATCGCTGCCAGTTTGCGGGGGAGGAGAGGATAGGGCGAAAGGATCGTACTCTGCGCCTGACCCCACAGGGGAGGCGCCGGAGAAAGCAGGGGACGGAGAGCGAGCTCTCGACATTGTAGTCCTGGAAGCGGCCTGTGATGCAGAAGACATCACCCTGGGGGCCCTCAGAGTGTCTGTTCCCGCCCCATAGGGGGAGGGAGAGGGAGAAGACCTGGGGATCCTGATGGGACCCACAGAGGAGGTGGAGGCTGAGGCCTGTCCAGTGCGCCTGAGGGCACTGAACGAATCAAGGGGGTCATTGCCCGGGGTGGGTGGTGGGCCAGGAGGAGGTCGCCCTCCCCCCATTGCACTGCCTGATCCCCTACTCGGATTGGGATTCATTGACATAGTGGCTGGTAAGGCCGGAATAGACCAGATCGCAGAGAATTGAGGACGAGTACGTCGCTACAAGCGACGACGAAGAGTAGGCAAGTGTTGGCTGTGGCTGTACATGTCGTGGTAAGAAGTCAAGAGGCGATGGATACGAGTATTTTGTCAGAATGTGAACCGTAACTACGCGTACACAGACTCTTTATTAGCCAGCTTGTATGATGAATATGACCTGCTTTTGTTACAAGAGCCTCCATGGGCGTTTGTGAGATCAGCCCCCTCCTCTTCCTCACATGAGGGAGAGGCGGTTATCGGCCCCCCCATTAGTCCAAACTGGGGATGTGTATTCCACCCGTCGTCGTTGGACAACCTGCCTCGTGTGGCCACATACTTTAATGTGCGCATCAAGCCACTGAGGCCCAGCTACCGCAGGGACCTCATCGATCATCGAGACATCATCATCCTGTCCCTAGGGTTAGGGGCGGGCTGCACTCTGTTTGCGAATGTATATTCGGACCCTAATCATACGGCTATCACCACGCTCCATGAGGGCGTTTGGACCTGGCCCAACCTTATGGTCATGGGAGGCGACTTCAATGTCCGACACAGGATCTGGGATCTGGGATACCTCCCAGACTCCAATATCCATGCAGAGCACCTGGTGGCAGCTGCTGAATGTCTGGGTCTCAGTCGGTGCATCCCTGTGCACCCTGGTCCCACACATTTCCCTTTCAACCATGTCTTGTCCCACACGGCGATAGACCTGTTGTTTATCTGCAATGAGCTGTCCATCAGCGTCAGCCACCAGATACTGCCTGAAGCAAGGGGGCCGTCTGATCATGCCCCCCTGGTAGTCACTGTTCCTGGCCTGGACTCTCTTGTCCTGGTCACCTGGTGGTCTTTAAAGCCGGGATCTGATGTGGAGACCAAGTATTTGGCCGACATCGCGTCAGCGCTTTCTTCCCTGTCAGGGTGGCAGGGCACGTCCATGGCGGAGCTAGAGGGGGTCATTTCGGCGATTTCCTCCGTCTTTGCTAAGGTGTGGTCCGACCACTCCAAAGAATCTAGATCCTCCCACCACTCCAAAGGGTGGTGGAACCAGGACTGCTCTGACGCCCTTGCAGAGTTCTGCGATGACCGGGACCCACGCAAGTGGCGCAGTTACCACTCTACTATGAGAGCGGCTAAACGGGATTTCTTCGAGGAACGCAGCGAGGAAATCGCCTCTACCAACAAGAGGCCATGGGATCTCATGGCTTGGACCCGCAAGCGCAACCTCCTGTCGTAGGAGGCCATCTCTTTCAGGGGTGCCCCTTGTAATGACTTGGAGACTCTCTGGGACGCTCTAGATGGGACATATGACACCGCCAATGATCGGGCGGTTGATTTGTCATACCTGGATGCCTACCCCCCACTCCCCATGCAGGAATGGATTCCTTTCTCCATGCTGGAAATGCAGGAGGCCCTTCGGGCCTGCTCATCGTGCTCTGCCCCTGGCCCTGACCACGTTTCATGGTCATTTCTCAAGCAGTGGTGCTGCAACCATGAGGTTGCGTCGCTCTTTACTTGCATAGCAGAAGTGTGCATAGTACTGGGTCACTGGCCCTCCCATTTTAAGGAGTCCCTGTCAGTTATAATACCGAAGCCGGGGAAGCCTAACTATTCCACGCCCAAGTCCTTCAGGCCAATTGTGCTCCTGAACACCTTGGGTAAACTAGTCGAAAAGATGCTTGCTTGCAGGCTCCAGTTCGACGGAGTTGCTCACGGTGCCTTCCAACCTAACCAGTTTGGGGGCGTCGCCCAGCGTTCCACTGAGGACGTGGGAGTCTACCTCACCCACCTGATCAGGGCAGGCTGGGCTAAGGGCTTTCAAACGAGCGTCATCACCTTCAACATCACCCAATTCTTCCCATCCCTGAACCATTCGATTCTGTTGGACATCATCTCACGGTCTGGCTTTCCACCGGTGGTGGTTGGCTTCTTCCGTTCGTATTTGGTGGGTCATCGTACCACCTACAAGTGGGACTCGTTCTCATCGAGCAGCTTTCCTGCCAACGTGGGCATAGGGCAGGGCTCTGCCCTGTCCCCGGTTCTCTCGGCGCTCTACATTGCACCGGTGTTAAAGAGTTTTGCAGATCTGGAGATTGGCTGTAAGGTCGACCTCATGTCCTATGTAGATGACGGCATGCTCATCACCAGGTCGGTGAGGTTGGAAGACAACCTCCCCTTGCTTACTGAGGCCTACGGTGCAGTGCACCAGGCCTTCACTTCCCTGGGACTTGTCCTTGAATACGACAAGTCTGAGGTTTTCCACTTCTCACGAGCACGGAGGTTCACCGCCCTGCCCATCGACCTTGGGTTCGACCCGCTCACCGGTGCCACCCCCCTCCGCCCCAAGCCCATCTGGCGCTACTTGGGGTTTTTCTTTGATCACAAGCTCCTGTTTAAAGAGCATGTGAGATTTTATTCTACCAAGGCCTTCACCACAGTGAAGGCCATGGGGATGTTAGGCAATTCAAATCAGGGTGTCACCCCTTTGCAGAAACGCCTGCTTTACAGGTCATGCATGGTCCCAGTGTTCACGTATGGCACTTCCGGGGTTCCCAGACCCAAGGCCACCTTAAGGCTCTGAACCAGGTGCAGTCATTGGCTGCGCGCTGGATTACAGGGCGTTTTCGCACCACCCCCATCGGGGGTATGGAATCCCAAGCTGGGCTGCTTCCGATTAGGTTGCAGCTCAAATATCTGTGCGGCAGGGGGGCCCTTCAGGCTCCCCTCCTCTCCCCCTCTCACCCTCTCAGGGCTATCCTTGGGACGGATCTGAGAGGCTCGGCTCAAGGGCACCCCCTTGGGCTGGCACCTTTGGGTGCCTTGTCGGCAACGCATCTTAAAGGACCCTCTGGGGACACCGCAGATGCCTGCAGCAATATTCGTGCTGACGGGTTTGCCCCCTTTGGGCCGGAATCTCAGCCAGGTCGGCGCATGGAGGATTTATTCTCCTCACGCATCATTCACCATTGTCCTGTCCCTGTTGATGGGGACAAGAAGAAGGGAATTGAGGTCTACTTAAAGGCCCTTGACTCGGCGTGGGATCTATCCCTCACCAATGAGCTTTGCATAGTTGTCGCCTCGGACGCGTCTGTCCTGAGGAACGACCAGCACCAAGCTGTGGCGGCAGCCCTTGTCTATAAGATGGGGGACGAGCTGCAACGCATAGTTACAGCTGCTGGGGTACGCACAGCCCCAGAGACGGAACAATTTGCACTCCAGGTGGGGCTCTCTGCCGCTGCGGGGGCAGGGTGCCACCGCCTAGTGGTCTTTTCTGACTCTGCCTCTGCAGTTGAGTCCATTTTGGACTCATCACCTCGCTCAGGGCAGATTTTCTCCCTGGATGCCTGCAAGGCGCTGTGCCCCTGGTTCAAAGGGGACGCTCGCTGCACTCTCACTCTGTGGCACACCCCCTCGAGATTTGAGTGGCGTGTCCATAAGAAAGCTCACGACGTTGGGACGTCACTCAGGATCTCCCAGGGCTCTCGCCCCTGGACATCCCAAGACTTCAAGCTGGCCGCCTTGGATGAGGAGGCCTTGCGCGAATGGCACGCCCTGTACAAGCAGGGTACGTATAGGGGAAGGCGTTTCTTGGACCTCAACGGGCCCAGGGACAAACCTCTCAAGCCCATGACCCACAAAGGTGGGCCGTGGTTGCGTTGCCTTGGGCACACTTGCTCAGGGTTCACCCGCAGTTGTTGTGGCATCACTGGCCACGCTCCCATCAGGGAGTTTCGTCAACGCTTTAACTTGGACAGCACTGTCTACTGTCACTGCAAGTGGTGGAGACAGCCCCAGGTCCTCCAGACTAGGCACCACTTACTTTGCGTCTGCCCCTTCATGGAGCGGGAGCACCCTCATCAGGCGCCGGTCTCTATTGAGGACTGGTACCAGTTGCTTGTGGTGAACACGATGTTGTTTGCCTTCCCCCCTCATGAGTGGGATCCTGGATGAGTGGGTCGCACAGGGCGTATGACCCCCGTCTGGTGCTTCGGGTGGTGGTCGTTCCGAACCCATATTCGTTGACTGGTTCTGTGTGGCTCCTGACGACCTGCATCAGGGAGGTAGCTGTCCTCTCCGGAGGCCAGACTAAGTGGGAATTGTCCCATCGGCTCTGACCAGCTGAGAGCCTCTCTGGCACGGGGTGGGGGGGGCCGTGTGGGCTTCGGGGGTACTTGTCCCCTCCGTGGGGCAGGCCACAAGGAATCAACCATTCGGTCTGTTTAGGACTGGGGGCCCCTGGGGTAGGCTGGTTGGTGGGTGTGGCAGTACGAGCTCCTCGCTCCTGTCGCGCTGGTTCAGGGAGGTGCCCTCGCGCTTACCTTGTCCATTGTCTGGTTGGCCGTGCCCTCTGGGCGCAGCCCTCCTTCCCGCTTCACCGAGCGTTTTCAGGGCGGCAATTTCCCTTTCCAACTTGCGTAGTATACCCGCTGTTGTATGTATGTACGGTAGCCACGGTCTGCGTTCGAGCCCCGTGTAATAAATTGTTGACTCAAAAACAAAAAAAAAAAAAAAAGATCATATGCTCCGCATTGCAGCCATGTGGCTGCAAAGCGTCGATCCATCAACAGCCCCCCTCCCCCTTGAGGACCAAGAGAGGCTGGCCACCTATGCTGGGCAGGTGTGGACCGCTGCCCTCCGCTTCCCCCATGTCAGACAGACAGTGGAGGACTCTCGCGTGCCTCTCCCCTTGGAGACAGCATAGTCAGAGACTGCCACCCCCACCTTTGGGGCGGCTCCCTCAAACAAGGAACCCTCGTCCTCGAGTCAGTGCCGTCGGCCTCGCCGCCATCCTCGCCACGCCTAAGTGCATGGCTCTATGCCATGCATGCACTTACATCTAGCTTGGGCTTACCGTGCCTGGTGCATGGGGGCCTGTTGTGTCGCATTCCCCACTACGGGGGGGTGCATTATGTAGGGTTAGGGTTAGCCCAGGCTAACCCCAACCTGGTGGGCCCCGGCCCGCTGAGCCTCGGATTGCACTGAGGGCTTCGGCCCCCCCGTCCGCATTTGTGTCATGGTGCCTGCCTTGTGGGGCATCATGATGGTCCGTCCCTGTCGTGCTTCGGGGGGGGGGGGGTTTACGGTGAATTGACACTTCTCAGCATCTGCCCCGGCTTCGGCTGGGTTAGCGGCTGGGGAGACCACTGAAAGTGCCGGCTGATGGCACAACTCTGGTTTGCCGGGAGGCGCTGACATGCCTCCCCCTGACGGCTCTCCTTCCTGCCTCACCGGGCGTTCTCAGCCTGCTCGCATAGTGGTTGTTATGTACGAGGGTACTGGTAGATTGTATGGGTCTGGGTAGTCGTAGTCTGTAGCTACTCTGGTTTGTACATCTGCCCGTGGACTGCATTCGAGCCCCGCGTTATAAATTGTTGACTCAAAAAAAAAAAAAAAGACATGAAGGACAATGCAGAGCAAGAGTCCATGAATTTCCAGGCCAATGATCGGCATCGGCCCACCTCACCTGACTCGGCATCAGGGATGATGGCACATGGCATCGGGGCCGATGAGCACACCGGGGCCGAAGATGAAACTGGGGCTGACTCAGTTTTTTGTGATCACCTTGATGCCCTCTGGCGTCAAGGACAGGGGGATATTGATGCTGAGGATAGTGTACAAGACTTCTTTGACAGCAATGATGAAGATGAAGTTGAACATGCTGATGAAGATGTCCATGGGTACCCACCACACTTGCCTGCTGGGATCCAAAATAACCTACAAAGTTTAGATTTGTTTTTAAACGCATATTTGTGGCCAATGGCAATTTTGAAGCCAATCATGTTTGACATCGCCCAATTCTTTCCGTCCCTGAACCACTCGATTCTGTTGGACATCATCTCGCGGTCTGGCTTCCCACCAGTGGTGGTTGGCTTTTTCCGCTCCTATCTGGTGGGTCGTCGCACCACCTACAAGTGGGACTCGTTCTCGTCTGGCAGCTTCCCTGCTGACGTGGGCATGGGACAGGGCTCCGCCCTGTCCCCAGTTCTCTTGGCGCTTTACATTGCGCTGGTGTTAAAGGTTTTCATGGGGCTTGAGATCGGTTGCAAGGTCGACCTCATGTCCTATGTAGATGATGGCACGCTCATCACCCGATCGGCGAGGTTGGAAGACAACCTCCCCCTGCTGACTGAGGCCTATAGTGCAGTGCACCAGGCCTTTACTTCCCTAGGGCTTGTCCTCGAACACAACAAGTCCAAGGTTTTCCACTTCTCACGAGCTTGGAGGTTCACCTCCCTGCCCATCGACCTTGGGTTTGACCCGTATACCGGTGCCACCCCCCTCCACCCCAAGCCCATTTGGCGCTACTTGGGGTTTTTCTTTGATTGCAAGCTCCTATTTAAGGAACATGTGAAGTTTTATTCCACCAAGGCCTTCACCACAGTGAAGGCCATGGGGATGTTAGGCAATTCGAACCGGGGTGTCACCCCAATGCAGAAATGCCTGCTTTACAGGTCATGCGTGGTCCCAGTGTTCACATACGGCACCCGCCTATGGCACTTCCGGGGGTCCCAGGTGCAAGGCCACCTTAAAGCTCTGAACCAGGTGCAGTCTCCGGCTGCGCACTGGATTACAGGGTGCTTTCACACCACCCCCGTTGGGGGTATGGAATCCCAAGCTGGGCTGCTTCCGGTTAGGTCGCTGCTCAAACGTCTGTGTGGCAGGGGGGCCCTCCTCTCCCCCTCTCACCCCCTCAGGGCTATCCTGGGGACTGACCTGAGAGGTTCGGCTCAAGGGCACTCCCTTGGGCTGGCACCTTTGGGTGCCTTGTCGGCAGCGCATCTTAAAGGGCCCTCCGGGGATACCTTGGATGCATGCAGCAATATTCGTGCTGACGGGTTCACGCCCTTTGGGCCAGAATCTCAGCCGGGTCGGCGCATGGAGGACTTATTCTCCTCATGCATTATTCGCCATCGTCCTGTCCCTGTTGATGGGGACAAGAAGAAGGGGATTGAGGTCTACTTAAAGGCCCTTGACTCGGCGTGGGATCTCTCCCTCACCGATGAGCTTTGCATGGTTGTTGCCTCGGCCGCGTCTGTCCCGAAGAGCGACCAGCACCAAGCTGTGGCGGTGGCCCTTGTCTTCAGGATGGGGGACGAGCTGCAATGCATAGTTACAGCTGCTGGGGTACGCACAGCCCCAGAGATGGAACGATTTGCACTCCAGGTGGGGCTCTCTGCCGCTACGGCGGCAGGGTGCCAGCACCTGGTGGTCTTCTCTGACTCTGCTTCTGCAGTTGAGTCCATTTTGGACTCATCACCTTGCTCAGGGCAAATTTTCTCCCTGGATGCCTGCAAGGCACTGTGCCCCTGGTTTGAGGGGGACACTCGCTGCACTCTTACTCTGTGGCACACCCCCTCGAGACTCGAGTGGCGTGTCCATAAGAAAGCCCACGACGTTGTGACGTCACTCAGGATCTCCCGGGGCCCTCGCCCCCGGACGTCCCAAGACTTTAAGCTGGCCATCCTTGATGAGGAAGCCTTGCGTGAATGGCACTCCCTGTTCAAGCAGGGTTCGTATCAGGGAAGGTGCTTCCTGGACCTCAACGGGCCCAGGGACAAACCCCTCAAACCCACGACCCACAAAGGTGGGCCTTGGTTGCATCGCCTTGGGCACACTTGCTCAGGGTTTTCCCGCAGTTGCCGTGGCATCACTGGCCATGCTCCCATTGGGGAGTTTTGCCAACGCTTTAACTTGGACGGCGATGTTTACTGTCGCTGCAAGTGGTGGAGACAGCCCCAGGTCCTTCAGACCAGGGACCATTTGCTTCACATCTGCTCCTTCGTGGAGCGGGAGCACCCTCGTCAGGCGCCGGTCTCTATTGAGGACTGGTACCAGTTACTTGTGGTAAACACGATGTTGTTTGCCTTTCCCCCTCGTGAGTGGGATCCTGGGTGAGTGGGTCGCGCAAGGCGTATGACCCCCATCTGGTCCTTCGGGTGGCGGTCGTTCCGAACCCATATTCATTGACTGGTTCGGTGTGGCTCCTGACGACCTGTGTTGGGGGGGTAGCTGTCCTCTCCGGAGGCCAGACTAAGTGGGAATTGTCCCATCGGCTCTAACCGGCTGAGAGCCTCTCTGGCATGGGGTGGGGGGGGTCGCATGGGCTTTGGGGGTACTTGTCCCCTCCGGGGGGTGGGCCAAGCAGGAATTAACCATTCGGTCCGTTTAGGACTGGGGGCCCCTGGGGTAGGCCAGTTGGTGGGTGTGGCAGTACGAGCTTCTCGCTCCTGTTGTGCTGGTTCGGGGAGGCGCCCTCGTGCTCACCTTGTCCATTGTCTGGTTGGCTGCACCCAGAGGGCGCAGCCCTCCTTCCTGCTTCACCGAGCATTTTCAGGGCGGCAATTTCCCTCTCCAACTTGCGTAGTATACCCGCTGTTGTACGTATGTATGGTAGCCACGGACTGTGTTCGAGCCCCATGTAATAAATTTTTGACTCAAAAAAAAACAAAAAAAAAAACAAAAGAAGCCGATCATGTTTGGCAGAAAAACTCGGATAATGATATATGGCTTTGGGATGGAGGGGGGATGGCCCCAAATCAGGCTGAATACAAACAGTTCCTGCAGGAGGCCATAGAACTATTAACGGTAAGTACCCTTCCATGCTGGTGGCTGATGCCGATCTGATCTTTACCTGGGTCTCCAGAAGGCTCCATGCAAAAATAAATTCCTAGCTATTGTGAATGCTTTTCTGGCATCGAAGGCGTGTGATCGGACTGGAGTAGCAGCCATTGCAGTGCATGGCATGGCTGTTATGTACCCAATGCATTGGTGGACTTGTTTCGTGGAGGACAGCAAAAGAATATCGACTTTGCTTTTCTTCAAGCACTGAAAACCACCAGGGTTGACCCTGACCAGGGTGTAATGCTCATTTATGACATTGTCTGCCAGTATGTCATCCACATTTTGCAACGTATTGGTGTCCATCTTCCACCCGGCTTGACTATTGACCAGGCCATTGGGCTTTTGCATGTTCATGGCCACAAGGATGAATGTTTTTTTTGCTATGCTCCATCCTTCATTCCAGGGTCCGGCATTGTAGCAGGAGAAATACTTGAATCTTTGTGGTCATCGCTGAATTCCATTTCCCCAACAGTTAGAACAGCGAACTTGCCACATCAGGCAGAAATGCTTGATGATCATGCTACAGATTCAAATCACAAAAAAATGCTCGGCATGACAGTTAAAATGTGCTCAAAATCTCGAGAAGCGCTAGAGGTTTCCACACGACTTGGCCAGCACCATGCCGAACTTATGGCAGCATTCGGCCAGCAAGCAATCAAAAGATGGGAGGAAGAAGTCAACTTCGCAGAATCGCTAAGGCTAACAAATGTAAAGGTAATGGATATGTATGGCACACAGGGATCAGGATCAGGATCATCAGGACCAGGAATGGCCTCGGCCTCTACTACTGCATCGGCATCCCCATTGGTTCAATCTGCAGTTGAAGAGTGGATTGATTTTGCTATTGTTTTTGAACAAATGCAGTAAGTTGGACTCAGACCCATATCAAATACCACCATTGAAGTTTACCAGGATTAAATTATGAGACAAAGTCCGTCAACTAGGAAAATCACCACATGTTTCCAATATGCAAATAGTTGAATGGGAAAGAGAAGCTCTCGCATCTCACATGGTAACCTTAACACATTTACAAAACACTGCCAATGTTGCAAGTCATGAGATTGCTCCCTCATGCATCACACATGGCAACAAACACGAATTTGATTCCAATAACAATCTAGACCCAGCCAAAGATGACACCCTAGCAGCATCAGGCCCTTCAAACTGTCCGGCCAACACACCTGCTATTCCAGTTGAGGATCAACAAGTATACCTACCATGTAATGGTAATCTCGCTAATGTGGAGATTAACCTCCAGAAGAACCAGGCAAGCCGACTGCTGCATCAGCTGCAGGAGCTCATTGCCAACAAATCATTTCAATATTCACACATCATCCGAGCGGCACCAAGAAAGGGAGTTCGCACCAGGTCACAAGCCGTTGTCCAGGAGTTGGTTAATAGAATTAGCCAGCACGCAAGAGTGTACAACCATTGCCAAAGCCAATTGCTGGCACTGGATTGTGATGCTGGGACATTGCGTATGTTTCAGCAGTTAACTAAGGATGACCTCCATGCCAGTACTGCTATTTTGAAACCAAATATACCCAGTTCCACTACTCTTCGTTTATCCTGGATTTGGCACAATGCCCATATTCAGACTGGCATCTTTGCCAATGACAACATTTCTGCTACTGCCAATGCCAATGCCAGCTGATTATGGGAATGTAAATGTCTTCTGTTGCAATTCATTTCGATTAAACCAATTTTTTTATAGTCAGGCGCATACATTGGCTTCAATCAAGGGCTCAGATGAATAGATGGAGGGAGGAATATCTACTGGTCACATATGAAATGCAGTGGACCGTCCGGTATTTCATTTATCACAGCCAACGATGGCAGTCAGCCTCTCACTCCGAGAACACCCTTCCCGGCCCTCTAGCCTATGCTAATCGTCAGCAGGCTTTATGGCGCGAATTAGTGTTAAGGGCTGACAAAGCATTTAGATCAACAAATGTTGATTATATCTCCCCTCTATGATGTTTACCAGCTGTATTATGTAAACTCAATTATCTTGATCAGTAACCATGATCACTATGTCAAACAAAACTCTCTCAATCTTCAACCCTTTTTCTTTGCAATCGGGGCTGAAAGGTCCACTTCAAATGCATACACAGGAGATTATTTGGTATGCAGAGTCCCGATTTCGGGCAGTTTTATTGCAGATCAACCAGGTGAATGTCATAAAACAAAGGTGGATGCAAAAAACTCTATATTCTGAGCTTGTAAGATCAGAACTTCTTAAATGGACAAGTAATATGTCACTCAAAAATATGACAGATGTATGTCATGTCTTGGGTCAGTACCACCACCACAATCAGCCTGGTGATTGACGTGCCGATCCTGGTTCGGTCCTTGGCCAACATTAATTTGGAGCACCTACCGCTTGGATTCCATCCATCTCTTTTGGCCACATTGGATGATGGTGTCACCACGGATAGTCTGAGCCACCTTGTGCCCTCATATGCATGTG
>QLOK01010423.1:0-11886 GCA_003313805.1 Tricholoma flavovirens
TTTGTAAGTGCCTCAGATTTCTCCTTCATGAAATATGTCATTGTGCATTGTGCCTTGCCATCAGTGAATGTAATAAAATATCAATCTCCTCCTGGAGCTTGAGTGTGTGCCAGTCCCCACATGTCACTAACTGTCAGATCTCTGCTCTCCTTTATCTCCATTTGGCTTTCCTTGGGAAAAGGTTGTACATGCTGTTTTGCCACAATGCATGCCTTGCACTGGGTGGAAGGTTCCACTGTCTCATTCACCTCCATCCCTAAAACCATGTCCTTCTCCTTGAGCATTTTTACTGACCTCATGTTTAAATGCCCAAATATCCTATGCCATTCATCCCATGTCCTGCCATCCTTGGCTGGGTATGCTTGGTCTTGTTTGGCTATGCTTTTGATGTTCATGTCAAATAATTGGTTCACTAGCTGGCCTTCCATAATAATAGATTTGTTTGGTGCCTGGAACTTTACCCCTGGTGATACAAATAGAACTTTGATTCCAGCCTTGAGTGCACATGAGATCGAAATAAGATTAAAAGGCGCATCAGGCACGTGTACCACATCCTTCAGGGTAAGAATTGAGGTTTTCCCTTCCACGGTACTTTCCAACTGTATCGTGCCTCGTCCAAGTCCAGGTGATTTTCCAAAACCAGAAATTTGATGTCCAGGGGTAGAGGTGTAATCAGTAAAAATACTTTTATCCCATGCTATGTGTGATGTGCATGCTGAGTCTGCCAACCAAGAATCAGGTGAGATGGCCAGTGCAACATCCTCCCCACAATCCCCACAGAAAGCAAATTCCTCATCCACTGCTGCATGGGCTTCCATTGGACCATTGTGCTTCCCTCCGAATTTCCCCTTTCCAAATTTAGACTTCTTGGGGCAGTGCTTGCTAATGTGCCCCTTTTCCCTGCATCTGTAACAGGTGATATTGGGATTAAATTTCTTTTTCCCAGGCTTTCCCATCAAGGCCATATCATCCAAATTTTGCAGATTAAGCCATCAATCGTGTTCCAGAATCTGGGCTATTAATGCAGGTACATCCTTTAGGACTGTAGTGTCTATAGAAGCAATGTAATTGTTCCAGTTCTTGGGAAGTGAGGTTAGCAGAATAATGGAGAATTCTTCCCCATCAATCTTCTGTCCCAAATTGTGCAGCTCCTCCTGATAGCTGTGCAATGTCCGAATGTGTTCATCTATGGGCGTCCCATCAGTGCATTGAGACCAAAATAGTTTCCGCCATGCCAAGACAATTCCTAATGCCCCCTGAGTCTCCAACAAGGATTTCAAAGTACATATCCCATGCTTCCTTCGCGCTTGTTGAACTCGCAACATACATACACCAACATCTTGTCGGCCACCCTTAATCGGATCACAGACAATGCCGTCCTGTCCTTCTTACACCATGTGGTTTGTTGGGCTGCATCCATTGGTAGGGTAATCGATCCGTCGACATATTCCCACAAGTCTTGCCCCATCAAAATATCCATCATTTTGATTTTCCAAATGGCATAATTTTCGGCACCTGTCAAGGGCTCAATACAGTAAACGTTCATGTGCATTGAAGCATTTAAAATGTCGGCCATCATTCAAATTTGATCCAGGTATTATCAGTTCGAGTATAGCATGATCGTGAAAAATTCAGTTAATGCCAGGGCCCATAACCCTTTGAGCAGGAGAGGACTTGATAGAGTAAACAAACTCTGTTAGAATATTCAACTATGTACATAGAACTTTTATACTAAACATTGCGAGCATTGCTCAGTAAGCTAATTGGTAAACTATGATCGGTATTATAAATAAATGTGGCTATGTATCACTGCCATGTTCGGTGGTCGGTGTTGGTGTTGCCTGATACGTACTCCCGTTCTCAACACCCAATGGCCTTGGTATTTTTTGGCATGTGTCAGGCAGATTTGAATGCTGTATCTGATCTTGCAGTGTGTGTAGTTGCATTGTCAAACACAAACATGTGTTTCTCATTTGGGTAGAATTTGGTGAGGATATCCATCACCTTCATAGTATGGTTCAAAATATCTTCATTTGTGAAGTATCCCTCACAAAGTTTCCCAGCTTTGAAAAATACATGGGCCTCTTGTGTTTTGTCAGGTGAGTGTAACCATCCATAGTCTGCAGATACAAAGTCTGCAACCATGAGGGAAGCACCCTCACCCTTGGGGTGTGGAACAGCTGTCTCATTCTTGTGGACCCAATGGAGCTTTTGGTGATTCATCATGGAACCAGATGACAATGTGGTGGTTCTCCAAGTTCCTCCTCCAGCCAATCTTCCTTCCACTTCTGTGTACACTCCTCAATACTCATCCATTTCAGAAGAAAGGTTTTCTGGCAATAATCAACAATGTCTTTCCTTTCATGTCCATCAACATACTGGCCTCCTGGAGATGTCATCCACCTGTAGCCTAAAAGTTTCATCCACTGTGTGGCAGTCATCAGGAAATTGGCAGGGGTCTGGTATGACTAGACAGATCAGATCAATGATTAACACCCCACCATCAGTAGATAAGGCTTTATCTGGCTTTATCAGACAATCAAATAATGACAAGGAGAGGTCATGTACTGACACTTTGACTGCAGAGTTGTGGCATATGGCATGATTATTTTGTCATGTAGAATGGTTGGAGTGAATTACATAGCTTTATACTAACATTTCATTTAAATGAATCCTTGCTAGAGCTTGTCACTTACTGATATGATACTCAGATCCTTGCAGGAAAGGGTCAGGGACTGATGCTTGGACTAACAGAATTGTGACCTATGAAATTGCTGTTCCATAACATGTATTTATTCATTTTAATGAACTGACTTTATACTGTCCTTTCCTTCAGATGACATTCTTCCTAGGACCTGACAGCAACTGATAGAATGCTCAGATGCTTATAAGAAAGGGTCAAGAGCTGGTGTTTCAACTGGCTGGATTGTGATACATGAAATTGAAGAATCATAATATACAATTGCTCAGCAAAACAAAATGACATTATACTGCCCTGTCCTTTATATATTATTCTTCCTGGAGCTTGTACAAAACAGGAATGATGGTAAGGATGGATCATGCTTTGACTGACAGAATTGCAACATATAATATAGCCATGTGTTTACTAGTATGAAATGACATCATGCCAGTGTTACCATTTACATTACTCAAACAAACCCAACTTCCTGCTGCCCCAGTTCTCCAGCTATGGGCCTCTCCCTCCAGCCCTCAAACACCTCTTTATGTGTCCCTTGATACACATGTCCCTTCAATTGTTTTCTATAAAAGCAGTCAGCACTGTACCATATGGAAACAGACTTTGCAAGACTTACCATGTTAATCATATGCATTACACAGCAGAGAACAAGAAACCGAGTGACTCCCACCATTATGGAACTTCTCAGATGGCAGGACAGAGTAGATATCCTTGGGGAGAACAATGAAGATTTCGCCTGGAGGCATCATCCAACAAGAAATGTAAAGATAAATGACTCACCACCGGATAACCCAGTGATATGTGCTTGGGTCCCTGATCTTCAAGACAATATAGACCCCATGCTACTGAACTGCAGCTTGAATGCACCAGTGCGCCACGAGATGGCCACTAGAAAGTTCAGGTCAAAAAACATGAATAGCATAGATGACATGAGGCTAAAGTAAACCAAATGAGAAGATGTCAATGGTAGGAGGTAAGATAGAACAAGAACGAACTCACAAGTAGCAACATAGTATAGGGTAAGCAAGAGCCCACAGACTCTTGTTGGTTGTGGTAGTGGTCTAATTTTGTTTGACTTGAACTGGAAAGTTTAAAGGAGTCATACTCAAGTCATTGCCAAATGAAGTGACAGTGGAACAAGCAAGAAGTCAATTGCATACTGGTAGGAACCTGTTGTATATCAGCAGGAACCATTTCTGTTATTCCTAGAGCTTGTCACTCACCAGATGCACTGACTTTCGTTTGGGGTAGTGAAGGCTCTGCATGTGTATCCCAGTGTCTTCACAGTGGGAAGATTGTCTGAATTCATCTATATCAGAAAGATTGTTCCCAGGAAAGCAGCATGGAAGGAAGCAGGAGATGGTGTACCAGAGCAGGGAACTTGACTGTATCAGAAGAACAAAGGTCAGACAGCACATACAGAGGAGTACTAGACAACATACCAAAGCAGAAGCTCAAGGATGCTATCATATGAGGTTCTTTGCATTTTGCCCAGGAAGTACAGTAAATTCATAAGACCGGCTAAATTACTTTAAATATACTACATGAGACAGTGGCAGCTTAACTTGGATGGATACTATCATAAACATGTTGAGCAAAGTGATATATCATGAGGACGAGGAGAGAAAACATACCAGGGACTAGCTCAAACCCCAGTGAATTGATTGTAGTTTTGGACTCCAGTACTTCTGCTTGAATAGGATATATCAAATTGCAGGTGGGAGAAACAGTATAAAAGACATACTGGTTCTCTGCTCCAGTTCCAAGGAAACAAATGTTCTCTCCAACTCCCTCTTTAACAACACCGTCTTCAATTTTGTGTTCATCCTTGCATCTGTCCATCTCCTTCCTACTCAATATATCCATGCTTTGTTGAAGGCTGGGTCCTCTCTTAAATGACAGGTAAACTGGAAGAATCCTGCACTGTTGTATCCTTGAATTGTCCAATGGGTAGCACAATGTGAGTGGTTTGAGGTACTATAATTCAACATCACAAATCATATCTCACTTAGAATCATGAGCACTCACATAAGCATGAGTTCGTCCACCTTGGCAGACCCAAGTTCATCTCTGAACCGATCAGCAGCCACTCCAAGCATCACAGCTGCCTTCCACTTGTCTGACTCCGACGTATTTCCAGCACAGCAGAAGTGCATGATGGTGAGCATTGAAAATTGAAAGAGTTCAGAAAGATACATACACAAGATTATGTGAACTGTTTGTGTAAATAAAAGAATATGACAACTGACCTTCATATTGAGGAGAATTATAATGTAACTAAGAAATGCAGGGAGAGCGAGTAATGCTCAGCAGGTATTATGAAAGTGGCAGAGAATGCAATATATGCAAAGTTGTCAATGGTGAATAGAGAGAACAGCACAGAAAGATGTACAGAGTGGGCAGCATAAGTAAGGAGCTAAGCGCTCATTGCAAGCTTGGATCATATCAGCCCAGCGATGGCCAAATTCATTAAGTTGACAAGGGGAACAGAATATGGAAGGTGTATAAGCAGGAGGAGAGGGAGGAGTAGTAGGGAGAGTTGGAGATAATGAGGGGGAGGAAGGAGAGAGTGAGTCAGAGATAATGGAGGGAAGGAGGGATGAAGTTTTAGTGCTAGGGAGGATCCAGAGATGACAGCCTCATAGTTGCAAGGGCTTATGTGTTCTGCAGGAGAAATGACTCATCACCAAGGATGAGCATTAGCGAAATGCAACTACATCATGCCCCAGAAAAAAGGGACAAATTAAATAATGAGGAATAAACAACCCACTCACCTGAAATAACTCACATCTCTTTGAGCTGTGTGGGGAAGTGTATAGCTTAGAACTAGATTTCGACATGTCAGTATGTTTTGTAAGTAAATATAAGGGCAGTGTTGGTTAAGAGATAGACAAGTTTCACATAAACAATACCTGTAAGGTCATGGTGGCTATCATTACCATTATGATTACCCTTTTAGTATAGGAACAATGTCATGTTAATTCACTTAGTGGGCATACACCAATTGAAACAATAGGTCACATTCAAGTTGTCCAAATTTACATGATCTGCAGAAGGCCAGTCATCAAGCAATGCAAATGAAATTCAACAAGGAACTCACCATAATTCTACAGCAATTAAGTACAGAAACATCATAGAATCTGCCTGGACTTGGATTTAACATGGTGACTTGCAGAGAATCTGGAATATGGTACATGGCTGCTGAACTTGAAAAACCACATGGAACAATGGGCACACATGGGAAATAATTGTGAAAATTTTGACATAATGCGTGGTCATCGCATTTTCAAGGTCATTAATGCTTGTGCTTGCCATTGAAATTTTTTGAGTTGCACATGGTGCTCAGAAATCCACATGATTCTTGCTGGGTCATTGAACAATGCCTCACCACACAGTATACAAGTGATGTGAAGGTAATCCAGCATGAATGGCTGGGGCCACTGCAACAGATCATCGTCCCCATACCCCATGTTCAATCAAAGAAAAAGGTAGTGATCACCTCCAAGATTCACATATAAATGAAGCTGCAGTTGGACTTGTCACAACATATTCCCTGTCACTGGTGATCGAACCTTTGAGACCATCAGATGATTTGAGTGCTAAGGTACATTATCACTAAGTCAGGCAGTAACAGGGAACAGTACTAATACATATGTCCATCAAAGTCTTTGGTGTGGAGAAGGATCGGCCTGGCTACAAGCATCTGTGGTGCTGCATCTGCAGGAGGCACTACCTTGAGATGTGACTTGTTAATAGATTGAATGAAAGGGACTAAATGAGAATTGAAAATCAGTTGTGACAATGATGGCCACCAGTCACCACTTGGTGTTGGCATAATTAAGTGTTTCATGTTTCACTGGCAGATAAGAAGTCTGATCAATTACATGGTAATCCTGAATGTTCATGGGAGCAATTTCCCAAAATGTACTTGAAAGTGACCATGACTGTACTTACCTTCCTTTGCCACTAGTGAGTGTTTCCCATTTTGGATATTGCACACATGGGACCTAAGTCATGGTGGTTGGTAGTAGCTGTTTAATGATCTGGCCTGGTCAACGGTCCCTGATTTTTCCCTTCCCAGGTTCTGTTTTACCTTTTGGATGCAACATACAGATTAAGCGTAGATGGCCTGAAACTGAAGTGTAACATATGGATATTCATCTTACTACTTGATAATCTGTGGAACAATGAATACCAGAACAATACAGAAAAAGGAAAACTGCAGACCTTGCTAATGCTCTACAGGGGCTGGAGTTTGTTGACATCATAGAAAACCTCAGGGTGAGGGTCCTGGATTGTGATTCTTGGAGGCTCAGGGATATACAATGAAGCTGCATGCGAAAGTCCATGAGGGACAATGGGTGGCCACCGGAAATAATTGTAGAAAGACTTGATGTAAAATGATGTGATTGTGTCTTCAAGCTCTGGCATGTCTTCTTGAATCAATTTGAATTTTTCAACCTGGATGATGGGTGGTACATTCCCTCTCCATCCCATCATGATCCTTTTCAGTGCATGTAAAAATGTTCCCCTATTTTCCCAATTTCCATCAGCCAAGCCATGATTCACCGTGCCCAAATCTGCAACAAGCAGAGAGCATGAGGTGCACCCAGGAAAACATGCTGATATGAGCTCTCATTGATCTGTGTCTGTGTTGGTTGTTGCTCACAAGTCCAGTGCCAAAAGTTCAAAGCAAAAATTGAGCTCAGAAAGCTCCCAAGATGATCTCCTCAAGTTCTGCATCAGTTAACATCTCACAAACCCTCCCATTCCACACAACTTTACCTGTCTCCAAACCCATGAATGTAACGTCCTCAGCCTGAAGACAATTCTGAAGAAAATCAACCACAAGCGCTTGTACATAACTTATTACTTTTTGTCTCCTTCATATTGTTGGTCAACTTCTGCTGTGAATGTTCATAAATGAGGTGGTCATGCCAAATAGATCTGGGCATTGGTGTAGCAGTAAAATCTTCAGAGCTAACTTGGTAGATTAAAGTGCTGCAATACTTCAACCAGGATCTAAAGTAAGTGTCTTGATGTTCAACTGTTTTAGTACAAACAAACATTGTGGGTTCTGGAAAAGTGTAACCCAAATCTGTCATTGCATGTGGAAAGACTGGGTCAATGGGATCATAAAACCTATCTTGTCCATTAGACTGAGCTTGATTTTTCTTCTTTGGCTGATCATGATCTGGCCAGCAGGATAAGTCTCATAACAAACAGCCAAAAGAAGAACATCCTTACAAGGAGTAACATACTGGGATCAAATCTCACATCTGGAAGGTCCGGCAGTTGGTGGTGGGGGAGTCACCAGCAGCTGTGCACACATGTCACCAAAAGGGTTAGGATACCTCAGGTACCCTAATATATCCTTAGCTATCACATAATACTTGTTGATGACATCACCCTGCCCACGATAGATTGAAGGATATGATGGGTGCTGATGGGTCCACCTCGCAGTTGGAGCTCTGGGAGTATCTGGGAATAGTCAAGTACTTTTTGCATTCCTTATGATAGGTTCATGCAGCAATATGAAGGCCTCCAGACTCATTCAAATGGTTCCAAGCAAGATCAAGCAATATTGCACCTCTTGAAGACCTCATATTCAACTTTGAATGTTCGTAGATTCAGTTTACATATTCCTCAACACCTCTCGAGTATTAAACGATCACCTTTGATGCTTCCACGAACATTCTAATGACTTTGAACAGATGCATCGTATACTCGAACAGCTTGTTGAACTTTGAGGATCTTTCTCAAGTCAGAGACCATTGCAACATCTTTAGGTTATCTACCCAGTTACTTCGAGCACTGTATGAGCTTTGACAAGTTTTCGTGATCACCATGATCATCTTCGATTAACCTTGATCAATTTCAAGCAAACTTCGACTGCATTTAGACCTATTTTGAGCACTCCAGTGGCTGTCCTTCTTATCATCAAACATTGTACATTGCTACCACATTACTAGAGGTCATATGACATGCTTATCAGACACAAAATAATGAAAAATATCACATTTTTGAAGGACATGGGACGATTTTTGAAGTATTTCAAACTGCTCAAAGGGGGAATGTGGTATCACAAACTGTTTATATCATTTATTGTTTTACCCATCATTTTTAGGCCCATTTATTCACTTACTTCCTGCCTCATGTTTGCCTCATGTTACATTTTCCCTTTTAGTATCATTTTCTTAAAGTCTATAAAAGCTTGTATCACTTATCTTTTCAACAAGAAACCATTCAGGTTCACTTCACTATCATCTGATTTAAGAGTCCCTACTCTTGAGTCCAAGAAACTTGTCTTATTTTGAAGTAGTGTGAAATCGCTCGTGTCCTTGTTATTAGCCTATCAAACATTGTCATCCTCCAGCATATATCGAATTCTCCTCACCCACATCATTATCATCACCATCCCATCCTCTTCCCTTTTGAACAACCATACTTTCATAGTTCAATCAACCTCGAACTTTGATCGAATGCTCAATATTTGATCAAACTCGTGGTATTACATTGCATATTGCTCAATATTTCTCACACTTTCTCACTATCAACTTCCCTAACCTTGAACTAGGTCTTCTAACTTGGAACCAACTCGCTACTTTATACCAGACTGGATGATCCCCTCAGATACCTTTAGTTTTAGGTGTTTTGTTTGGGTTATCCTACTTAGCACTATCAGCGCAGAGATGGATTGAGTGGCAGATGCTCATCAACTTTGGTGAGCGGTGCAAGCGCCTTGATGCGAATTGAGTGGAGGGCAGATGAAGGCCTCACAAGCCAGACAGGAATACCCATCTGGAACAATTGTTCACAAATGGCAAGCTCCATAGTAAAAGTGCCCATAATACTTGCAATCTGCTTTGATGACCTGTCTAAGCAGTAGTGTTCTTCATAATTCAATAGGCCAGTAAGCTTGAGATAAACCCTTTGTAATTGATGAACACCAAGCCACATTGTGAAGAAGCTGGTAGATATGAATTTGAGACAATGAAGCAACTGCTCTAAAATGTTGGTAAGTTAAGAGACCAACAATCTGTCTCTAAGGCTCGGAGACTTGGCATGGTTAATGAGAGGGAGGCATAAGTACTCTAACCTGGTGAAATCGGAGTGGTTAAGCTTTCCAATGCCAAACAACATATCATTATCATCAACAAAGCTGGCATGCTTATGAATCCACCACATGATTCTCACTGGGTCATTCATTGATGCCATACCATGTGGTATACAAGTGATGTGGGGGTAGTTTGGCATGAATGGTTGGGGCCATTGCAATGGATCATCATCACCATACCACAGGTTTGATTGAAGAAAAAGGTGCCAATCACCTCCAAAAGGAGGTTCACATATGAAGCTGCAGTTGGGACTGGTCACAACATATTTTCCATCACTGGTGATTGAACCTTTGAGGCCATTGAATGATTTGAGCACTAGGATATGCTATCAGTAAGTCAGGCAGTAGCAGGGAACAGCAATACATATGTTCATCAAAGTCTTTGGCATGGAGAAGAAGAATTGGCTTTGCTACAAGCATCTGTGGTGTTGTATCTGTGGGAAGCACCATTGTGAGACATGACCTGTTAATAGACTGAATAGAAAGGACTAGAGGGGAATGAGAATTGAAAACCCAAAGAGGATGAAAAGATGTACTTCAGCAGTCATTCAACATGTAAATGGCAGAGGTGATAAATAATGAAAACTGATTCAGGAGCCATGCAGAGGTCTCACCCAACCACAGTAAAAGGCGCCAGGGCCTATGCGCATTGCAGGGAGAGATGACTCATTGCCAAGAATGAGCATTAGGGAAATGCAACAACATTGTGCCCTGGAAGAAAAATGAATGCCTCATTGTCATTGACAAGGGGTTTCCAATTGATGAAGTTCCAGTGTGCCAGTGAGGACCTTGAGGTGGCAGCCTCAACTTTGTGAGGGCTTATGAGTTTTGCAGGAGAAACAACTCATCGCCAAGGGTGAGCATTGGGGGGATGCAACAACATCACACCCCAAAAGAAAATGAATGCCTCATTATCAACCATTGAGGGCTTGTATTGATGAGGAGTGCAGGACAAAGAGAGAACCTTTCACTTACCATAGATAATGCATATATGTACTTGGGTGATTGTGAGGGATGGTATTCTGAAGCTTTTGGAACTGGATGTTTTGAACTTTGGAGCTCAGCAGTGTCATCTGCAAGTCACAGTTCACAGTCATAACACAAATGCTTGAGTCTTTCAACAATATGTGCATGTGCTGATAGTCTACAGTCACACTTCTGAGTCCTTGGACTCCCACAATATTGGTGAAATTTTGAAATATGTACTATGGCAGGTGCAGACAAACTTGAACAAACTTGAACATGACTATTTTTGGTGACCGAATTTTGGAAGCTGGCACAAACATCCTGTGGATCCCTCAAAAATGATCAAAATGTGTATAATAAAGCCTAATGAAGATATTTCTATGACCTGATTTCAAAAAAAATTGGGTTAGGTACCTCAAAAATTTGGCCACCCCCTGAAAATAAATCGGTAAAAGCATGGAAAATAGTGCAATTGACTCCTTTTGGTTAGCTGCTTCTGATCTTGTATCACCCATAATAAAATGAATAAAAAAGCAAAGTTTTACCAGTGACCTACAGAATCAATTCACTCCATCTTTCTAGGCTTGATGTTCCTCCTAGCAAAATAATGGTCACATGCTTTGAAATGATTGTGTGACATTGCATTGATGCAACATAATATGTAGCTGGGAGTCTGAACTTCAGAAGTGTGTAGAAGTGTGTAATGTAGGTGACTGTGATAAAACTAAATACACCCCATGTTTGTGGGTAGCCAAGTACAAACTGAGGGGAGATGACACAATGAAATAACACATACATTGAGTTGGATTTTGAGTTAAAAACAGCCAAACAAAAGAAAGGCTCTCAACAAGAGCAGTAGAAACTAGGTAAAGTAAAAATGTAGAAAGAACAATAAAAATCATTGCACATACTTGTGGCATCAATGAGAGATTGGATAATAATCATTAAATGGCAGGATGCGAGAAGGTCACAGGTGGTGCTCAGGTGGGCAGCCTTCACACAGTACAAGATAGAAACCTAAAATTAGCAGGCATAGCTAACAAATTTTACCAGCTATATGATAAATAATGTTGATTTACAAGAGTTACATTAAGCATATTGATTG
>QLOK01010459.1:0-43762 GCA_003313805.1 Tricholoma flavovirens
GTGGTGTCCTTTCGCCAGGGTGTGCGCCAATTAGATTGAGATCTATGTCGCGTAATGATCACAGCACGGGGACATGTAAGGTGACGATATAAGGTGCTGCAAACTGGGATACGAAGCATATGTAACGTCGACTGTGATGAGCTTTCAATTGCATGTACCTAGTATACATTTTCGTGGGAGTGATCAATTCTTGATTTTAAGTTGGACTCGTATGTTTTACTATCACGCTCTCACGCTCTCACCTGCTCTGACAGCCCCAAAGTAGCCCAAAGTCCGTTCCGGGTCCTCCCAGTGTGGTTGATGAAATTTCGGCTAATGGAACTCGAGAAGCTTGAGATGTCGACTACATAGTCAATTGGGTTTGGTCAGGCCAGCCCTTTTGCAAACTGGGCGCCCACAGCCGCAGACAGCCGTATACATCCCGTTCTTTGGCCCTATACACGTGGGACTTAATTCAATTATTATATCACGACAGAGTCATCAGATTACTGCTTCGCCGCCTTCTCTCCATTGTTCCTTCTTCATCTACAGTGGACGTGACGCCGTCATGCATAGCATCCTACCATGGCTGCTGACGATCGTTGTCGTTTTGGTGACTGTTTCTGCCACACAGCCCACCCCCACCAAGAGGGACAACGGCCCGGCCTCACAATTTGTTACCAGTCAGAACGGCCAGTTCTTCGTCAATGGAAGGTAGGCTCTATCCGTTCTGCGTGTGTATTAGGGTTATTTACATAAACAATTCTACAAGTCAGTTCACCTTCGTCGGTACTAATGCGTACTGGCTGCCGACCTTGAATAATGAACAAGACATTGATAACACGTTGGCTACCATCGCAGCCAATAAAATCAAAGTTGTAAGGATCTGGGGTTTCAATGGTTTGATTGATGTATATCGTCATCGAATTTTTACTAAATTCAATGTTAATGGTCAGATGTTGCTACCATACCAGACAATGGAACTTGGTTCCAGCATATCTCGAACGGAACTATCACAATCAATAACGGCCCTAGTGGACTTCAGAAATTGGATAAAGTAATGGAGCTGGCTCAAAAGCACGGCATCTATGTTATCCTGTCACTCACTAATAATTGGAATCCGTCCCCCGGCGACCCTCTTACTGGTTCCCTTCACCCACAAAGCGTCGCCTTGAGTACAAACGCCACGCTCCCACGAAACACCTTGAGCAACGACTATGGTATGGTTCCGTTAATGCACCACAAACAGAATCCTCATCCGCACTTATCAGGTGGCATGGATTTCTATGTGCGACAACTGTCTAATACACAAGAGCACGATCAGTTCTACGTCAATCAAATGATCATCGACGCCTTCAAGAATTATACTACTCAAGTCATATCTCGCTATGTGAGCAGCCCTGCGGTACTTGCATGGTATACATGTATCTCCTTAATATATTCTTCAAACTCTCACCCATATTGTTCACAAGGGAACTAGCCAATGATCCAAGGCATGCAGTCACTTTTCAGACTTCACCCCGTCCTTATAGAGTTCGAAAAGGTGCTCGTCGTCACTGAAACCGACGGCCAGTTGTCAAACAACAACTGTCACGAGTTGGCACTCAACATTGGCACAGCACGTCAAATCCGTAGATCCCAACCATCTCATTTCATCTGGGTGAGTGCTATCGCTGCTCAAGGAAGCTTGACTCCTCACTCTGCATAATCATCAGTCATCAAGGATTTTTCTGTGCTGACTGCCCCAAGCTTTTTCCTAGGGTTGTCACACCACCTCCACAGACATCACCTGCGCCTGCAAAACGTCGTCGAAGCGCAGAGCCGGTGACCAGGGCCAGCCTCTTGAAAGAACGCAAAGCGCTTTGGAAGAAAAAGAGAGAGGAGCAGAAACGAAACGGTGTACTTGAGGCAGGTGTCAGAGTCCGAGGTCGTTGGGTGGCGTCTCGTAAGCACGTCCATTCCTTCAATATCATGTGGTACTGAATGCTACACAAAGCTACGAAACGGCAACAAGATGTCGGTCCAGGCTCAAGTTTTGATGGTTCACAGGGAGTAGATGGAGAGGACATCATCAACATACCCGAGATCTCCTTCGGCTCGTTCCAGCTCTTCCCAGACCAGAATACCTATGGCCCAGTTGACACCACACTCCCCGCCTTTAACCAAACCGTTCAGACAGGGTTAGACTGGATTCGTCGCCAGGGCGAGACAGGTCGACTGTAAGCGTCCTTTTAGCCTGGATGCTTGGTGTCAGTCTTGTTCAACTCTTCGTGTAGCTTCAATAAGCCTGTCTCCCTGACCTCCTTCGGGCTAGTTACTCGAGCAAATGCACCATTCTTCGTCCCATTCAATTCAACAACTTCCGCATCGGCTGTTATCTCCCAGAGCATACGTATGCGATGCAGCACGTATCCATTGTCATCGGCTGACATATTTGCACGGCTCCCGCAGCAAACCAGCAACCATTTGGTGTGACTGACCAGCAACGTAATGATGCTTATACGCAGTGGATACAAGGCCGGTTTCTTTGATTTTGATTTACACTCAAACCTTCACTCATACTTGAGGTTCATAGCGGCTATTCAGGAGGGGTTGAAGGGCGTTATTCAGTATCAAGTACGTGAATTGCTTATCATATATCCAACTGAGATGGAATTTCTGTCACTTAGTGGGGTCAAACTAATCTAACGGCACAACAAGGATCCACTATCACACCTGCTCAGGGTCAGACCGGTACGGTGCCAAATCAAAATTCGACAGGTCTTTCGCCGAACGATGGTTATTCAATTAATGGTCAGGGGTGAGTTTCATCGACCTCAGTGTTATGAAATGTGGTTTACAATCAACCCATGATCCTCTAGGCTACCAGATATTACGACTACTCTTCAGGAAGGCGCGGCGAACTTTGCAGCTGGAAGCCTAGCCGGTTGAAGGGGATATGATTTACGGACTTAAACTTTTCGGACTTTTACGGTAGCGGAAGGACGGATGCGCTTTATTTCATTAAATGATTCTCTTATGACAATTTACATGAATTACGGACAAGGTTCACCTTATCTTACATTCTTTCGTACCCATAGTAGGTTAGAATGTAAGATAAGTCGCATACATGTATCATGGAAGGGGCCTATATTGAGACCGAATCTAACCAAACACAAGGAGTAAGTATTAACAACAGAATTCAATTGTATACCAACGTCGATTCCTTATTGTAACAAACTGTTGCGGCTTCCCATGGTGTTATTTTTTTGTCTGGCGAACTTTAAGATAGATAAGCATCGGATAAACGTTACTGTAGAGGCTAGCAAAATATCAAAGCTTGAACTGTTTGAAACATGTGCTTCAATACTGCTGTAGCTTATAGCCTACTTATACCAATAGACGCGTCAATGAATGTCCACGTGTCGCAACGCGTTTATCACGTGAGTCACGAGACTAGCCACGAGCCAGAAGCCATTTCAAGTTCCAGCCAGCCAGGCCTGAGTGTTTGCAACTTTGCTTGCAAGTCGCCAGCCAAGTTGCTCCTTATGAAGTTTCTAATTGACGATCTTCCAGTGAGTTTTACATTTTAGTTGAGGCCACATGCTAATTGTGCATGCAAATGTTGCTCCGAGTCAGATCGTCTTTCCTTATGACCGAATATACCCCGGTACCAGAATAGTTTATTCTGAATGGCTGTAACTCACATACTCTTCAGAACAATATGCCTATATGTGTGATCTGAAGAGGACTCTTGATGCAACTGTACTTCTCACTTACATTCTCTCTCAATTTATGGAAAACGTGTTTGATAGGGCCACTGTGTACTAGAGATGCCATCTGGAACTGGGAAAACGGTCTCGTTGTTGTCCTTAATTGTTTCATACCAACAGGTGAGCTTACTCTTGCTACTGAATATTTTCTTATTCCCGCCGAAGTTCTATCCTACCAAACGAAAGCTCATCTACTGTTCACGAACGGTCCCAGAAATCGAGAAAGCCCTTGCGGAACTGAAAAGACTAATGGCCTACCGGATATCAGGAGCGGAGACTGAGGAAGAGAAGGAGAAGGAGAAGAAATTCTTAGCCTTAGGTTTGACGAGTCGAAAGAACCTCTGTATACACCCAGAGGTATGTCGCGTAGTCGTGGTCTACGAAGATGGCAGGAATAGCTGATGCTTTGCAAAGGTTTCTAAGGAAAAGAAGGGAAAAGTAGTTGATGCTCGATGTCGGGATCTTACAAACGCGGCTGTCTGTGAGAAGGGGCGGGAAGATCCTGGGTCTGTCGATCTCTGTGATTGGCACGAGGTAGGTCTAGTGTAAGCATTAAATCATGAAGACTGATGCCATTCTTAGAAACTTGGAGAACTCGAACCAGGCAACCTAATACCTTCCGGAATCTGGACTTTAGCAGATGTACTTCAGTATGGGCGAGATAATGGAGTGTGCCCATACTTTACCGTTCGAAGAATGGTAATATGCACCTGTTCGAGTTGGTTTGTCCACTGACAGACACCAGATGCCCTTTGTAGATGTCATAATCTATTCGTTTCACTATCTACTGGACCCCAAAGTAGCAGAGCAGGTATCTAAAGACATGTCCAAGGATGCTATCGTTGTCTTTGATGAGGCGCATAACATCGGTGTGTCAATCAGCCTTCCGCGTCCGTTATATCTGATCATATAAAGCAGACAATGTATGTATTGAGTCGCTGAGTATCGACCTCACCCGGCCCATGCTAGATTCTGCTGCTCGAAGTGTAGGGAAGTTGGGCGAAAAGATCGAAGAGTGGGTATTTTCTGTTACTTGGATTTGGCCCGTGCCAATTTTTATGCAGAATCAAAACCACCGATGCTGCGAAACTACAAGATGAATATGTAAAACTGGTCGAAGGCCTCCAGGAGGCTGTCGATGACGACAATGACACCTTTATGTCAAACCCTGGTAAAGTTGCCTGTTACGACGCCCACTTCCAGAGCTCATCGTTCGAAGTTCTTCCTGACGACTTGCTGAATGAGGCCATCCCCGGTAATATAAGGAAGGCCGAGCACTTCGTGGCATTCTTAAAACGATTCATAGAGTATTTGAAGGTATTTACTTCTACCGACACGATCTTGAGGTGACACATACCCGACGATAGACCCGAATGCGCGTCCTGCACGTTGTAGCAGAAACCCCCCTTTCCTTTCTTCAACACTTGAAAGACATTACATATATCGAGCGGAGGCCCTTGCGGTATGTCCGCACTCTTTTCATCAAGCCTCTATCTCTTAAGACAGCATCAAACAGGTTCTGTGCTGAACGTTTACAATCATTGATACGCACGTTGCAGCTGAATCGTCTGGACGAATATTCAGCGCTTCAAAAAGTTGCAAGTTTCGCAACATTAGTATCAACCTATGAAAAGGGTTTGTGCATTAGTGAGGGTCATTCTCACTACTTTTTTCATTTCTAATATCAGGATTTCTCCTCATACTGGAGCCATTCGAAACTGAAATTGCGACGGTACCAAATCCCATTTTTCATTTCACGTCAGTTGATTCTATTTTCTTTAAAATAAACAAATAAGCCGACTGTGCCTAGATGTCTTGATCCTTCACTTGCTATAAAACCTGTCTTCGAGCGCTTCAGTAGCGTCGTCATAACGTCCGGCACACTCTCCCCCTTGGACATGTACCCTAAAATGCTCCAGTTCACCCCCGTTGTACAAGAGACCTATTCGATGACATTGACACGAAACGCGTTTTTGCCCTTGGTTCTGTGATGTGTTTACTTTAAACTTCAGTGATCACTAAATTTTTACAATAGGTTATTACTCGAGGTAGCGATCAGGTGGCTATCAGCTCCCGCTTCGAAGTTCGAAACGACCCCGCGGTTGTCCGTAATTTCGGGAGCATTCTCATCGAATACAGCAAAATTGTACCAGACGGTATTGTAGCATTCTTTCCCAGCTACCTCTACATGGAGTCAATCGTGGCTGCATGGAATGACATGGTTGGTGAACTCCCCCCGCATCTTACGGGTGGCTCTCAATTTGCGTTAGGGTATTCTTAACGAAGTGTGGAAGAACAAGCTCATATTTGTCGAAACGCCCGATGCAAATGAGACTAGCATTGCACTCGAAAATTACAGAAGGGTAACTTAACGCTCATGATTATAGTCCCCGTTCTACAATTACTTTTAGGCGTGTGATAACGGCCGTGGTGCTGTGTTGTTGTCTGTGGCTCGAGGCAAAGTGTCTGAAGGAATCGATTTTGACCACAATTACGGCCGCGCTGTCATCATGTTTGGGTATGTTAGCTCCTCCCTTCTCTCAGAAATAACTCGAATATTACCAGGGTTCCCTACCAATACACAGAAAGTCGTATACTCAAAGCTCGTCTTGAATACCTTCGGGATGCATATCGGATCCGCGAATCTGAGTTTCTGGGGTTCGACGCGATGCGGAATGCTGCTCAATGTGTGGGACGTGTATTGCGGGGCAAAACCGACTGGGGATTGATGGTATTTGCCGACAAGGTTTGTTCAACGGTAAAAAGTTTTTAATCTCGGTCTGACATTGTAACAGCGTTTTGCGCGTGCAGATAAACGGGCCAAACTTCCTCGTTGGATCAATCAGTATATCGCCGAAACTGCTTCAAATCTCTCGACGGACATGGCATTGACTCTTTCCAAGCTATTCATGCGAACAATATCGCAGAACTCCGCTGAAAATCAAACTAGCATTTCATTGTGGACCATTGAGGATGTTGAGAAGGCTCAAGCTAAACAAAAGGCCGCGGGATTGGAGGCCAAGCAACAAGATGCAAGGATGGACGACGAAGACGAGTACGGCGACGGAGGCATCACCGACCACATGCTTGTTGAGTTTGATTTGGATGTATAGCTGAAAACCACAGTGTGTACACGTTTATTTCTCTTGTGTGCGGGTTGGGAGAGTGGGGTATTAGAAATCAACGTGGGCACAATGAGCATTTCTCTGGAACCTGTGGACCTCTAAAAGTCTGGTCCGACAAAAACAACATTTGAATGCTAACCTCACTAGTTACCATCCTTTCCGGTTGTCCATAAAATCGGCGGCAAGTACAAGTCTCACCGTTCCCTGATCCACAGTCGACCGAATGAGAACTGCTTATGCAACACTGACCAGAGTTGCAATCGATTTTGGTATCACCCGTGTAAGTCAAGTGTCCGCACACTGTTGACCTGATAAATCTAAGTTGTCGGTGACACATATATGTCCTTGCAGCTTCTATTTTAGTGATTCGCGGACTAGCATAATAATGAGATTTACCTACCGTTCTGGTCGACCTGCGGTCGGCGGAGGTAGGAGACAGGATAATCGCGCTGTCGAATTTAATCTGGCAGACAGGTTACCGACCATATCAGAGATTTCGTTCTACCTGCAGAATCTGTAAGCACTCCTTACCACAGATAGAGTATATGAAGTTGGGGGCTAGGAACCTGCTGAGACTCGGAGCATTGAGGCCTATTAAGGCTTCCAAAAGTCCGATTAGATCTACAAGACCGTAACTATTCCGTTCGCCCACAGTCGTCCACCTAGCCAGACTTGAAGCTTGAGGTGCATCTGATCATTTCTACTACATTGACCAATCGGTGCGCGAGCCACACTCAGGGCAGTAAAGTAAACCCAAATGGAGACCCGATCCAATCACCTCGGTGACCACGCTTGCACGGATTGAAAGCATCGGATCTCGAGTGCAGGAAGCAAATCGGGCAACGTCCTCTTCAAGGTCCTCTTTTATCTGCTGCAAATCGGGACGTACTAGTACTCATGTTTCCAGTAATGAAGCCAGAATTTATCAATATCGAGCGTGAACATCGCCGAAGGAGTTACATAACTTACATATACCATCAGTAAGCTCCTATCAAAATGATGAACGAAGAAGCAAAACGCCGATGTGCAGCGATATGCCTGAGAGGCGTACATGTGGAATTGCCCTGTGGTTAAAATTTTTTTAAATACATTTGACAATCAAAAATGCTATGCAGCGATCACGGTATGGGATGCTTGCACTTCATCCCAAGATCGGCTCGGGCTGTATCTTGGATGTCGGGCCACCTCTAGCGTACTTCAGTTTACGGGCGTAGCCTCTGAGAGAACTCTATCAACTTAGTGCGCCAGCATTTGTAGGCATGTTTGAGAGCTCTTCGTCCAACACATCAGCGATGTTTCGTATCGGTTCTCCTTTGATGACTTTCTTGACCTCGTCGGAGTCTAGAGTCTCATGTTCCACAAGTGCATGTGCGAGCTAATGAGCATTTAGCATCTGAAAGGGAACGAAAATAGAGAAATGTACCCGATGGAGTTCGTCGATCTTCGATGTCAAAAGCGCCGTTGCACGGGCTTCACCACCCCGTACGATACTGTGAATAGAGGGTCATTAAACGTTCCTTGTTGCTAGGCATGCTCGTGGATGCAGGGTTCAACGCACGACAGCCCTGAATAAGTGAAATGTGATTTAACAAAACTTACTTGGTTACTTCCTCCTCAATTTCCTGTCTTCGGCGAGGGCTTAGAGATTCATCTCTGTCGTCATAAAAGACAGGGCCCAGTTTGGAGAATCCCCAGTGCTATACAAGAAGATAGGTTTAGAATCGTCCAGGTGATCTCGATTGAGTATTACTCGCTTTGACCATAGCCTGTGCAGTACGGGTCGCATTTCTGATGTCGGAGCTTGCTCCACTGGTGACATTCTCCGAGCCATATACTAGGAAGAAGGAAGATGTTACGTGTTTGATTGATCGCCAATAAAATTTCCAAAGGCTTACTCAATTCTTCCGCTACTCGCCCCCCCATGGATACGTCTATTCCTGCAAGATATTCTTTGAAACTTATTGATGTGCGATCATTTTCAGGGAGAAGGGAGGTCTGATACAAGGGAAATTTAACGAACATCATAGGTATCAACAAAATTTTGGAATTCTTACATAACCCAAGGCGTGGCCGCGAGGAACGCAAGTCACTTTATGCAAGGGCATTGCTCCGTCTGTGTACAATGCAACTAAAGCATGTCCTCCCTGATGGAAACTGGAATGAGCGAAGTCGTCGCAACAGACATCGACAACATACCTCATGATACGCTGTCGCTAGCTTGGCTGTCTGATCAATATATTGGCTTTTGCGCTCAGCTCCCATTAAGATACGATCCTAATTCAAGGTGAACAATAGCTTGCAAGTTTGATGGTGATCGGAAATACCTTTGCCCATTCAAAGTGTTTCAGCGAAACTTCGGCCGCTCGTTCTTTCGACGCTTGGATAGCAGCTTGGCTACGGTGAAGCATTCACAATTATCACGCCACAGTGGATTATGGGATGACCTACTTGACCATGTTTTGCAGGTCAGCACCTGAGAAGCCCGGAGTTCCTCGTGCAAGTACTTTAGGGTCGACGTCTGATGGGCATTTTGTGAGGCACACGTCAAAAGGAGAAGGACAACCCAAACCTTTGCTTGTGGTCACACCCCGCATATGATGCTGGAGAATTTGTACACGGCCTCGAATGTCTGGTAGCGGAACAGCAATGGTCCTATCAAATCGACCCGGTCGAACAAGGGCTCTGCAGTACGGCAGAAGGGGTCTGGCAAAATCGGAAAGATGTGATGACTTACTGATCCAGGCTCTCTGGAAAGTTGGTGGCAGCTATCACAATGACACCTTCGCTCTGCTGAAAGCCGTCCATCTCAACAAGAAGCTGGTTGAGAGTTTGTTTCATATATTGCTGGTCACGGCTACTACGTTTCCCGCCGACGGCATCTAGTTCATCGATGAAGATAATTGCAGGCTCCTTCTTCCGCGCGGCGGCAAATAAATCGCGGACCCGTTTAGCTCCAACGCCAACAAACATCTCCTCAAAATCGGACCTATAATTTCTTAGTGGACAGGAATAGTGACACAAGAGCCATACCCAGACGCGAAAAAGAAGGGAACGCCTGCTTCCCCCGCTACTGCACGAGCTAGCAGTGTCTTCCCAGTACCCGGTAATCTGAAGGAAGTCGATATGAAATATAATTTCAGTAATTCACCAGTTGGACTGACCCGGTGAGCAGTACACCCTTGGGTAATTTACCTCCGAGAGATGCAAATGCTGTAGGATCTTTAAGGAAAGCCACTACATCTTGTAACTCCTAAAACCCAAGATCAGACTTTGAAAAAATCAGACAGCCGATCCCGGACTAAATCACGCACGTCTTTGGCTTCGTCAACACCATGGACGTCACTAAATTTAACTGTCTTTCCTTCAGTAGGTTCGAACTGAGATTGTCGAGGCCCTGCTTTCATGAAACCGGTATTTTCGAAGAACACAGACAAAATAACAAGGAAGACTAATTAATCACGCCGAACACCAAGGAAGCATGAGACTCGAAGCTGAGCGCGTGAAGATCGTTCGACTTACAGAAAGAGCTGACAAGAACCAGACTGACAAAACGAATGATTCTGGGGACCCATGCACCCTTTCCTGCGACGAAAAATATTATTGAGGTAGGATCACTGATAGTTACGGCAGCTTACTTTCGATTATGGATACCTGAATTGGGCTCGCGGCGCCATTGGCTTCAAGTGCTGCACCGAGTTTTGTCAGATTGGGAGACGAGCTGACCGACGATGGAATAACGAGATCTGCTTGGCCAGCAAGAACGACTTGGGCAATGTCTTGACTAGAAGGTTGAGCAGGCGGCACACTGGCAGTCCCCTCACTTGTCGACACAGTTCCAGAAGAGCCTTGGGACTGCAAAGAAGAGACTCCGGAAGATAGATTTTGAGTGCTAGGCGTGGAATCGGGGAATTCAGCCAGAATACTGTCTCTTCGGCGGACCGCTGGGCTGATTGAAGCTTTTTGACCAGTATTCACCAGGGCGCCAAGGTATATCTGAAATGCCGCCGCAGAGCATATCAATGGGGACTGTTTATCCTACAACAGGGTTCATGAGAGGCAAGGTGGATAAGGACAGTCAATAGACTCACAAATTCGCACGTCCTTTCCCATCTACTTATGATCAAATCGTAGGATGACTTAAGTTTGGTATCTGCAAGAGCCTGAAATAAGGCCAACTGCCTGTAAACGTCATGCGGGTGAACATTCGCTTCAGCTTCAAGCCTGGTAATGTGAGCGACAACGAGAGGCGAAGGAGTTTGCAGTGGTTTGGAGCGGGAGAATATAGAAGAAAGTGAAAGCGAACGGCGGGCGTGAAGGGGGGATGGGAATACAGGGGTAGGTGTCCGTAGATGATTCAATGTATTTAATGTATAAAGAGGGGTTCTGTGCAAACTGGGGTGAAAGGTAGAGAGGTGACGAAAACTTGGCGTGGTTGAAGAAAACTGTGGCGGGCGTGCCGAGACGCGTAAGACACCTGAAAGCTAAGCAGAAACAAAATGAGATTGCAGCATGAATGTCGAGCAGAACATACCAGCGAAGACCACACCATTCCAGAGTTTACCAGCCTTCCGTTGGCCTTCCGCGTCAGTGTCCGAGGCTGAAAATTCTGTTCAGCGTACACGTGACCACCATGACACCATGACCACCTCCAACGACAAAGACAACGGTGAGCACGCTATTCATTCAGCTCTCCAAATCTTGTCTTAGCCCCAGCCTACAGCGATCCTGTTACTCACTTCCAATGTAAAAATATGCAGTTCTGCTCTCATTTCAATTCGCGACCATTCAAAAACACCTGCCACCCTGACTTCCTTGACAGATAAGGCCGTTTTGCAAAAAGACTTCTTGTCGCTACTGGCCCTTGTCTATTCGTCCACTACCAAGTTATCTCTTACGTTGAAGCCACCCTCCCCAGCATACAAATCTTCTTTCGACCCTCTTAAAGATTTATCTAACCAGATATCAGCAATCTCTCATTGTGTTCGTCTGTTCGCACTCGATTATGGAATGACATTGATGCGCGAAGTCGCCTCCATCGCCGAAGATGTTATCCAGTCAGTCAGAGCACTACTTGAACTATTTTTGGAGAACGAGACATATGGCGTAGAGCATGCGGGAAACGAGTATTTAGTAAGAACAGGCGCGGTTCATGATCTTATTACGAAAGCCAGAGCGCCAGGTGGTGTATCGTCAAACAACCTAGCATCCGTGAGGAAAAAGTGGAAACAGGACTACGATGCGATGGATGACGGTTTGAATGAGATCAGCGAAATGATAAAGGGTGCACAGGCTTCTACTGGGGATGACGATTTGGAGGACGATGGCTGGGATGAGCTTGGACTACAATCCAGCACAAGGATGGACCAAACAGAACTCGAGAGGGCGAAGAAGGTCGTCATTTCAATTTCATCCTCCTACCATTATCTCATCATCTTTGTATCCATTAGGTACACTCCATTTTGCGTTTATCAAATCTGTTGCACAAACAAATTTTGAAAGGCATTTTGTCTCCTCCAGCAGACTCGCAAATATGTTTCTCGACCCATACTCCGCTAGAATTGGATACATTGCTGTCACACTCATCCACCCTTCTTGCCAGCGCCGACGACCTCTGCTCTACAATGTATACCCCGCAAAATTCATTGGATGTTGCGATAGAGCTTGCGTCATACGCCGAGGTTATACAACATCTGCGCCAGTGCCTTCATGCGCTTTTGCATAGTAACACACTAGCACAGCAGCTGGATAAACTGAACCTCGACAAGGATTCTGCCCCTTCGAACGACCCTTGGCAATGGTATAATACATGTTTTGACCAGATTCAAAAGGCCGTAGACGCACTGAAACCTGATGGTTTGGACATCTTGTCTATAGATTCAGCCCCCAACTAATGCTTGCTAGGAATAGTATCGCCACAGCCGCAGCAGTAAAATGCTGAGATTGTGGATAAAATTTGCAATTTGATTTGATAGTTTACGAGTCTAACCCCTTGTTTTATGGTGGTGTCGTAATGGCATAATCCTCAGCCGCTCGTGGAAGTCGGCGATTATCTGCTCAAAGTTCAGAGGCGAGATTTTGTAAAACATTGTGCGGTGGTGAACGTACCAAAATCTAGCCCCAGTTGAAACATTAATTGAGATAAGCTTCGTAGCAATGGATGTCCATGGAAGAAGCGTTATTCTAGTTTTCAACCATCTCGCCTTCCTCCTTGCCTGCTGCATCCCCAGCTCGACTTCCTTGCCACTCTTTCCCCCTCTGATGTCTCCTCTCGCGTTCCCACATTTCTCTCCACTTACCAGCAAGAAAATTTGGATATAAAGCAGAACTTCGATTCTGTTTCAACCGTTCTTCGAAACGCATGATTTTTTCGAACTGTGCCTGTAAGTCGAACGACTCTTTCTATAATGCATCGTGCTCAGTTCGTGGCAAGAGAAGTAGCTGCCAACGCACAGCTTCCAGCAACCGTTTTGCTTTCCCTTCTTCCCTCAACTTGTTCAACTCCTTACGCCTTTCTTCATCTTTTTCCCGTCGACTCAACCCAGATCGCGGAGTGCTTCCGCCCGTCTAGGCAAGAACAGATCAGTGAAAGGGAATAACAAGCTCGTTTTTCGAATTTAGGACTGACTGGTTTAAAGAGCTCGCGATAGACCGATTCATTTCTCAGATCAAAGTCTGCGTTACCGGCCGTCGCAGGTGTTTTCCGAACAGTGGCAGATTTAGGTCCCTCCGGTAATCCTTGTCTGGGAGGACCTGCCACAGCGATGGGTTTGTTAGGCACAGAGGTGTTTGATGGGGTAGAAGCGCCCGGTACACCAACCGGTTTGTTCTTCTTGATGTGTGGTAGTTTCCGCTTTTTGGCGGTTGGTGGGGGCGAAGTTTCGCGAGGTGGGGAGGGGCTATGGGTGGAGAAACTTGGCGAAGAGGCTGCGTCGCCTGCATCGTCAAGTTTCAGAGGTCTTACTCGCGACCGTTTCGAGCCTGCTGCTGAATGAGGCTGCGAAGCTTCAGCACTTGTCTTTGTAGAAGAAGTATTGTGACCCTCTTTCACTGAAGCCTCTGTTGTTCCCTTACCCTTCGATGCTTTGCTCGACGTTCTTCTCGCCCTCTTCTGGTGTCGTTTATTTTCGGCATCGAAATCATCATCATCATCTATGTCTGCCTCTGGGGGAGTTGCATCATTGACGTTGTAGTCGTCGTCCGATTTCTGTTCAGAAATATCACGTTTCCTCTTTGTTGGTGGCGCAGAATCTGGTGTTGCCTTTCTTTTAGCCCTTTTTTGTCGATTATTCGAAGAGGATGTTGGACGTGAATGTGATTGGTGTAGAAATCGAGAGTCAGGTTCATTGGCAATTTCGTCCGATTCTACATCAGAGTTGACTTGAGTGCCAGGGCGTGTTGAATCGGCGTAATCGTCCTCTTCATCGGAGTTCACTGTAAGGTGACTGCGCTTCTTACGGCGACCGGGCGCAGGCTCAGAATGACCGTCTGGTTCATTTGGCTTTGGTGGGAGCTTCAGGTTGATACGCAGAGACATGACAAATAAGGCCAATTACAGAAACAATATTTAGTTCAATTATTTAGTTTCACATGCTATCAGTCTTCCGCCACCTCTCTGTAGAACTTCATCAAGTCTTGAACATCATCCTTGCTTCCCAGGAACACAGAGCAGCGTTCATGGATGGTCTTGGGGACGATATCAAGAATCCTTTTCGTTCCCGTGGTTGCGATGCCCCCCGCCTTGAAACATGACGTTTAGCTCGTCCTCATAAAGTGCCTCGAACGAAATACCTGTTCCGTCAGGAAGGCCATTGGGAAAGCCTCATACAATAACCTCAGCTTTCCACTTTTACTTTTCTTGTCATTAGGATAGCCGAAGATCCCTCCGTATAGTAAGGTACGATGAACATCTGCAACCATAGATCCGATATAGCGAGCACTGTACGGGGTTTTGGGTGGAGTAGGGTATTTGATTGACTTGAGATACGCATTGACGGGCGCGTGAAAGTACAATGAATTCCCCTCGTTGAAAGAGTAGATCTTACCACGAGGAGGGATTTGGATCTAGAGTTATGGGGTAAGTAGAGATAGATCATCAACGAAGATAAGAAGTGAACGGTGGCTCACGTTCGGATGTGTGAGGATGAATTCACCCAGGGAGGCATCAAGAGTATACCCGTTGACCCCTTCACCAAAGGACAATACTAAGTTCGCAGATGATCCATACCTCGATGACCATCAGTAATGTCAAAGGTCAGAAGTATAGTGATAATTCACATGGTATACCCCGCAGCTACCATTTCGCTTCCAGGTCTCAGAACATCTTCTACGGTGCCAGTAGAATCTGGTTTCTATTCACGGGTTAATGTTCACCGGATAGGAACGCGCAGGTGAGCTCGTACAATTTGATAGATTCCAAATATAGTGCCGATATTCACTCCAGCGTCGATGTTGCTACTTCCGTCTAGTGGATCGAATACAACACAGTATTTCCCTCTGTTTCGTTCTTCGATGATGATAGCGTCTTCGAGTTCTTCTGAAACGAGCACGGCAGTCTTTCCAGAAGCACGAAGCGCATTGACCATGATGTCATTGGAAAGGACATCCAATTTCTTCTGCTCTTCTCCCTGGACGTTCGTCTCCCCTGCGAGACCCACCCTAATTTCAGTGTTATGGAGGCTCGAGTACGACGTATTTAGGCATACTCACAGATTGATGAGTCGCGCCTTCCGAACATTGGTAGCAATAAACTTAGACGTGACCTGAATTGCGGTCAGTAGCAAAGTCAAATCGCCAGTTGCAGCTGGGCCCAATCTTAGCTGTGCCGAAAGGACATGCCTAACGGGCAAATCAGGGTAGCACGCAGTAGTTAGAGAAAAGTCAAGACCTACCGAGTCAGGGTTATCAAATCAGTGGTAGGCGCCTCCTCTGTCATGATGGGTTGGAGGTGGGATTGGCAAGTGTTCGCCTTCTAATGGGACTCGGACCACCGTCGATTTCATAGGGGCAGGACTCATCACGCCAATTATATTCACGTGCCTCGGACCTTGCCACTTGTCCTATCCTACACAAGAAAACACTAACATCATCGTTTTCGTTTATTCCCAATCGTAGGTGAATCTTTGCCCTTCCTAGTCCGCAATGGCATCGGAAAAGCATCACTGTCATCATCCTCTTCCACAAATATGCGTCCTTCCTTATCCACGCCTGGTGCCGTTTCATTACCGAGATCTCTGATCCCACTCGTATTAGGTCCAATAGTATCCGGCCCACCCAACTCTTGCCCTGAGCCGGATTCTTCATCTTCCTCTTCCTCCTCTTCATCGACTTCGTACACGCGAGATTGTGCCTGGGCGATGGCTGCTGCAATCTCAGCACCAATGCTAGCCACCCGAACTTCTAGTGATGTATCTGACTGAAGACCATTCCTAGAGTTTGGAAGAATCGCATTTCCCCCAACCTGAAAAAGTGCAGAGATTGTCCGGACAGAGTCTGCCAAGGTCTGTTCGTCGTCCTCTTCAGAAATTTTACGCTTCTTGCCTTTGAAATCATACTTTCTACGAGACGAGCGTGAGATTGAATGACTTAAAATAAAGAGAAAAACTTACATGTTCGGATCGGGTTCCCAGTTTGGGTCGTGCGTTCGCATATGACTTGTCAATGTCGTTCGTCGAGTGAATGTCTTCTCGCATGTCGGATCTTCACATTTGTATGGACGTTTTCCTGTATGTGTTCGCCGATGACGAGCCAGGCTACTAGAATCCCCAAAGGTTTTTCCACATCCCGGATATTCACAGCAATGAGGCTTTTCACCAGTATGAACTCGTGAATGAACGTGAAGGGCGGAACGCTGTAAACGGGTGAGAAGATGTAATCGTTGATGGAATGATTTACAATACTTGAATAAACGTCTTTCCACATCCATCATGTCCGCAGACGAACGGACGTTCGCCAGTATGTATTCGCATATGTCGAGCAAGGTCGCTTCGGCGGGTAAAGGTTTTCTGGCATTGTTCCTGCTCACAAGCGTGAACATGTGGACCTTTGTCTTTATCCTTAGCCTTCTTGCCTTTCTTGCTCAAAACGCTTGCAGCGATCGGTGTAGTAGATGTAGAAGCAAGTGACTGAGTAGTGCTGGCACGGTTTGAAGGTACTAGGACTGGGAATGAGGGCATTGGGGCAATCTGATCATCAGATTCAGTAGTTAGGGTGTGGGAGACAACGGGAGATGGGTCTTGAGATGAAAGACCAGGATCATGGGAAGGCGCGTCAAATTGCGCTGAGAGTTGAGTCAAGATGTCATTGATATCCGAGAATTCCCCAGGAACGGGCGAGTCATCGGGTGAAGAGCCTGTTCTAGCTCGGGGAGAAGGCGAAGTTGCGTGCTGTCGTTCATTCCTGATGCCAGCTAAGTTTTCATCATCGCTTTCGCTGTCGCCATCTGTGAAGAGATAATCCGACCCTTTTGAATTACCCTTTCCTTCACCTCTTATCCTTCTCATTTGAGACGACGCCAAAGACTCGCCGGCCGTAAGCGAATGAAATGCAGGTGCTGTCCGAGTAGTTTTCCGCTCCTTTTCAGCGAGTGCCGCTTCGCGATGTCGCGCAAAGTCGGGATCCTTTGCGGCCAACTCTTCCGCGACACGTTCGTTCTCGGTTGCCTGAGCGTGGGCAGCCTGCAGTACAGCGGCAAGCCCGCTGAGGTTCAAACCAAGTGGTGAGATGTTACCGACTACCCCATCCCCGCCAGAACCTTCAATCCCCGTCGTGCTCATGTCCAGATTCGTTTGTCGTTGCTGGGCAGCAGCACTAAGTAGAGCGGCAGAAGCGGCAGAAGCATTCTGATTGAGCAAACTCGCGATCTCACGTTCAAGCATCTCCACCGAAAAGGCTTCTGAGGGGTGTGATGGCTGTTCAGGATAACCGACGTGGAGGGACGAAATATTGGGATCGAAGGAGGAAGAGGAGCGTGAATCATGCACGTGGGTGTGGTCATGATGAGGGTGTGAGTTATTTGAATGAATAGAATCTGAATCATCTATAGTCTCGTCGTGAACAACATCGGATAGATTGAGGACGTGCTCCTCGTGTTGCATGTTTGAGGAAGTACTAGGCAGTGCCATTAGTTTCGGGCCAGCATGTGACTACACATGACCCCTGTCACACGATGTCACGGTGATATTACCCGCCGCTCGGGACTGCCAGTCACCCAATGACCTAAGTAGTTCTACAATCAATGTCTACCTACGTCCCTACCAAGGTAGATTTAACACCAAGGCGTCATCATGGCTATGCGGTCCTCTTGTTCATCATGGGCACCCTCTTTCCGCCTCTTGGTCTGTATTTCATTTTCTCTATTATCTTTTGGTTTAATTCTCTTTTTAGCTGTCGCTGCCAGATTCGGTATAGGGAAGGACTTCTGGCTTAATGTCCTTCTTACAATCTGTGGCTATATACCCGGTGTGAACAGCTGCGGTCGTAGTAGAGACTTCACTGCTAATCTGGATCTAATATTATAGGCCATGTTCATAATTTCTACATTCAGGTGCTACCGCTTTCTCTCGCACATGGATCTCTTTTGACATTATAACCTTGCATAGAACATTCGGAACAACAAAAACCATGCTCGTACCCCTAAATGGGCTCAGCGCTATGGTCTTGTTGATACATCGACGATTGAGCGCCACCAGCGCAGGTCGCAGTGGGCAGCCCGCTACAATGACCGCCTACCGAACTCTACCCTCGAAGGACAACCGTACGAAGAAGGGCAGGAACGTGGTTCCAGCATCGACATCGCAACCGCGGAAGGTCCGGGCGCTCGCCCACAGCGACAGCCGAACGGAGATCTTTGGCGCCCAGAGGATGAATCTTACTATGCGCCAGAATCAATCTCTTCATCCTCCGGTCGATGGCGATACCCGGCCAACTTTGAAGATGCAGCTCTACCGAGCGCCTCGAAAAGGGGAAAGAAGAAGAAAAGAGAAAAGAAGGATCGGTGGGCAAGAACAGAAGACGCATATTCCATTTCTGAGGAGCATAGCCAACGCCGCAGATCTAAGAAGAAGAAGAAGGGAAGCAGGTCTTCGGCGACCAGCGACAGCTCAAGGGATTCTGTGACGGAGTTTCCTGAAGATGCTGAGGGTGGTCTGTATGGTGAGGGCACAAAGAAATCAAATGAGACACTGGAAAGAACAACAGAGGATGTATTCGAGCACCAGTTTTAAGACAGATCATAGTAAGTTCATTTGTCATCGCCCATTTTGCATGAGTTTTCGTGCAACGTTATGTTCGACTTAATTTTCTGTAAGTAGTTTGATACACGTATGACAAACAGTCTGACACTCTTGTATCGAGCGCTAGTCGTTTCACCCAAGTGCTGTGAACTGTCTAGTGCGGAAACCAGTGACACGTAACTCACGTTGACTTCCGCTTTTGTTATAAGGCGATGGAGTGACAGTTACGTGTTCCGATGGATATGAGTCACGGATAGGGGTAGCCTATGGAGTTGAAGATTGGAAGTTCAAGTTGAATATCGAGTGGTTCGGCGATGTTGAAAATAATGCCTTGCAGACGCAAAGCTCAGGAACGTGGACGAAGAATCTCAGTAATGCGAAGTCAGGCCCACTAACAACACTAGACAAAATGGCGTTTAATTGGAGTTGAATCCAAATTAAGCGTACGAGTATAGCTATTTTATACAGTAGTTGAATATCTTAACACGCCCTGACAACTCAGAACAGGCCTACAACCTTTCCAGACTCGGAATCGAGGCCGACTTCCCAGAAGCCTGGCGAGGTAATGAGTGGATGTGCGGTGAAAATTGAAAGACTACACAAACCTGGACGAGTCCCAAGACCAGGCATAGTCTGCATGTCGCCTAAAATGGGATACAGGAATCCAGCACCCGCAGAAAGTCGGATTGTTCGAATGGGAACAGTAAACCCTGGAGTAAGGGGTGAGATTTGAATCAATGGTAAAATGGTCAGTTAACCTGTAGGGACACCCTTGAGTTTAGCATCATGTGAAAATGAATATTGCGTCTTGGCCATGCAAACTAGACATCGACGTGTGAATAAACACGTTAACCAAAGCGCAAGATCCTTACTGGGAAGATTGCCATAACCTTGACGAGTGTATGTCGCAACCTGTTGGACTGCCAAGTCACTGAGCTCTATTCCGTCCGCCCCATAGATTTCCCTGCAGATGATGGAAATCTTCTGTTCGATGGTGAGATCAAGATCATAAAGAAACTTGAAGTCAGAAGGGCCTTCGCAAGTTGCAATAACCGCTTCAGCAAGAGCATGTGCACCCGCACCACCGAGTGCCCAGTGGTTGCTTACGACGGCTGCATCAGCACCTCCAGCTAGTGCTTCTTCACGAACAAGTGCAAGCTCCGCTGGTGTATCAGAACTGGAATCCGTTGAATATGTGACGAACGAAAATGATATAGCTACGTACGCAAATTGGTTGATTGCTACTATGACCTTGATACCGAACTTAAGACAATTTTGGATATGTTTGACCAGGTTCTTGCAACCTTCCTTGAGAGTGACCAAATTCTCTGATGTGTATGTGGCGTGCAATGGCTTGCCGGGTGTAACATCGGGTCCTCCACCATGCATCTTTAGCGCACGAGTGGTCGCAACAATGACCGTTGCGTTGGGAGTGAGTCCGCTTACGCGGCATTTGATATTACAAAACTTTTCCATACCCATGTCTGCTCCGAATCCGCCTTCGGTGAGAACGTAGCCTACCCGATCGGTGGAGTCGCCTTCTTCCGTACCAGCTAACTTGAGAGCCACTCGGTCTGCGAGAATCGACGAATTACCGTGAGCAATGTTTGCGAAAGGCCCAGCGTGGACAAACACCGGAGTTCCCTTGACACTATGTCAAGACTCAACCGGGAAGAAATTGTAGATTACTTACCTGCAAAGTTTGCATTAAATTTGGTTTGATAGCGTCTTTTAAGAGGACCGCCAATGCGCCAGACACGCCAATATCATCAGCAGTGATAGGATCACCTTGCTTGCTTGTGGCGACCACCATAGCGCCGAGGCGTTCTTTCATATCTTCCAAGCCAGTGGTCAACGCCAAAACCGCCATGCATTCGCTGGCAACTGCGATATCGAAACCTGCTTCGCGCTCATGGCCCTGCTCTGTGACATTACGACCAAGGGTGACTTTGCGCAAGAAGCGATCATTTGTGTCCAAAACACGATTCCAAGTGATGGTGTCCAAGTCAACATCAAGTCGAGCAAAACGTTTAATCTCCTCTGGAGTAAGGTCGTCTGGGTTTATTTTGTCGATTCCCAACTTTCTAAGTCGTTTGATCATGAGAGGTGCGAATTCGCGCTTTCCATTCTTGGCAGGTACCAGCCGACTGTACAACGCCTATAAAGACTGAATGTGACAATTTGTATGTTGAATTGAACAAGACAGACCTTGTCACTCTGAGTGGCCTCGTGAAATATACGAGCATCTAGTGCCGCCGCTGGGGACGAACATTTAATAATTAATACCGGCCGTCAAGGAAGAGAAAGCAGCCTACCAAGCAAGTTGTTCGCTGCAGTGACAGCGTGGATATCACCAGTCAGATGTAAATTGAACTACCAGATCATAAGATTCAGAGATAGGATTATAACAAGCGCGACGAGCACCTCATCCATGGGAATGACTTGACTGTATCCCCCACCAGCTGCCCCACCTTTAATACCAAATGTTGGGCCTTGGCTGGGTTGCCGAACACAAGCAAAGGCGGGCCGACCCAATTCTGCGCCAAGGGCCTGAGCCAAGCCAATCGTAGTAGTTGATTTCCCTTCGCCCAGTGGCGTCGGTGTTATACTGTCTATATATCAGTTGCTGAAACAAGTCCCGATAATCCAAACTTATGCTGACCCAGATACGACAATGTATTTGCCATCCTTGCGGTGCGACAAACGATCCAAAACGCTAAGCTCAACTTTGGCTTTGTATTTCCCATAGCTCTCAAGTTCATCCTGATGCAAGCCTATCTCATGGGCCAGTTGAGTGATAGGTTTGGGTGTCTGGGCCATCGCGATGTCAATATCTCTAGGGACCTTCTTCAGAACGTTGAGCTTAAGGGGCTTGACGATGCGAGCTCGTGCTTTGTTCCAGAGGCGCTCGGCCGATTGCAACGTATTCTCCATGAGCATAGCAACTGTCATTGGTCCTACACCCCCTGGAACGGGTGTGATATGCGAGGCAACCATAGACGCCTCAGAAAACTCAACGTCGCCGACGAGACGCTGTCCCGATTTCTTCGAAGAATCTGACTGCTCGTGAAAATCCGAACACCACTAGACATGACGGGGGGAAACTTGCCAGGGACATAGTTGATACCGACATCAATTACGGTGGCACCAGGTTTTATCCAAGAGCCTTTGACATACTCTGCTTTACCGATAGCGGCAACCACTATGTCGGCATTTCTCACCTGAGTTTGTATTGTATTAGAGCCCCGATAGAGGTGAAGATGCAAAAGATGCACGAACTATAGCTTCAATGTTCTTAGTCCGACTGTGGCATTGTGTCACTGTAGCATCACGATTCTTTAGCATGGAAGCGACAGGGCTACCAACTATATCACTACGACCAAGGACGACGGCATTAGCGCCACCGATGGGCTTGCCAGTGGATTCCAAGAGTCGGATCACCGCAGATGGGGTGCACGGGGCAAATAGGGGCACAGATGCACGAGAAGACAAATGACCGATATTGAACGCATGAAATCTACCGAAAAGGTGAAATTGAACGGGGGGATGTCTGTACAAGGTACACACCCGTCGACGTCTTTCTCGGGACCAACTGCCTCAGTAACGAGGCGTTCTCCTTCAGGAGTGACATGGTCGCCAAGGGGTAACTGTACCAGGACACCGCTAACTTGTTCATCGTCATTGAGTTTCTTGACAATGTCAACGATGCTTTGCACATCAGTCTCCGCAGGAAGAGCGATATGTCTGAATTTGATTCCCACTTCTTCTGCGGCCTTGGCTTTCATCCTTACGTAAACAGTGGAATCAGGCCGCTGGCCTGCTTGGACAATGACCAACTGAGGCTGAAAACGGGGGTATGAGGCTTGCATCGATTTGATACGCGCCGCAACGGCATCGCGAACCGATCTGTAAGTAGATATAATCATAAGTCGTACTGAGGAAATTTGTGAGACAAATCAACCGACTTGGCCAAGGAAGTCCCATCGATGGCTCTTCCAGCACTTTCTACTTGGGACGCCATTGTAGAAGTATAGGACAAGGAGCGAAGGAACTCGGGACCCCGATAAGCACGCGCCCACATTTGTTTACGCCAGTTTGACGAGGGAGATATGAACGGGTAGAATGCACCAAAATAGGTGAGAGAAAGACGACGATGGATCCCAAAGGAAATCACTCAAAAGTGATAATAAATACGAGTGCCAGCACTTGCAATTGGTTTTTGCATTGGAACAACAAGTGAAACCTTAAGCTGAGCCTAGCGTGTCATTGTCATGTGCTGAAAAATATCAAAATTCTAAAATGTTCCCACAGGTCACAATACCCAGACTGTTTTTTTTTTTTTTTTTGCTTCCGACTTCAAGTTGCAGAGCTCACGCAGTACCAGAGCTTCATACAACTGCAGTGATGGCTGCCTCACTTGTCCTTCAAACCTTTCGTTCTCGTATTGCTTCAATGTCGACTCGGGCTGCCTTCAGTCGTTCATCCCTCTTGTCGGAATTGGGCCCGCGGCGTCACTACTCGGAAGAAACCCCGAAGACCGACAAGGAAGAGGGCAAGGGCGCCAACACCAAGGCAGAAGACCTTGCAGCGACTCAAGAGCAGGAGAACCTCAAGGCAAAAGAGGCAGAAGTCATTGATTTGACTGTACGTATCACACCAGGAGAATGGGAAAATCTTACAGACTTTTAACAGGGACGCCTCCGCTATTTGCAAGCAGACTTTCTAAATCTGCAACGCAATGCTGCACGGGAGAAGGAGCAGACGCGAGATTTCGCCATTACACGGTTTGCGTCGGATTTGCTGGAGACAGTAGATGTCCTATCGTTGGCCCTAAAATCCATTCCCCAGCCGGTGGTAGCCTCTTCCGACTCCACCCCGTCATCAAATACCTCATCTCCGGCCGAACCGTCACCCACCAAAACACACCAGGAGTACCTGCAAGAGCTGTACTCAGGGGTGGAACTCACTCAACGACAACTTCTACAAACGCTGTTCAAATACCATGTCAAGCCGTTCGATCCCACAGGCGAGCGCTTCAATCCAAACCTACACGAGGCACTGTACCAGGCTCCTATACCAGATAAAGAGCCAGGGACTATTATTGATTGTCAGAAGATTGGGTACATGATCAAGGACCGCGTTCTAAGGGCTGCTCAAGTTGGCGTGGCACAGGATGCATCATAGCAGTACCGAGAGTCTATGGTCTCGGTGTGAGGTTCTAGATGAGCATGGGGTATTAATGCACTAGATAATATAGTTACCGATAATCAACGAATCTCAACTCCAAACTGGTCTTTCAAGCGAGATACCACACTCGACTGAAGTTCGTTAACCTCATCATTAGACAAAGATCTTCAAGAATAATAAGCTTCTGGATGATGGAGGGAGGCAAGAATTATACCTCTCCATTGAACGATAATTGATTCTGAAGCAGACACTTGTGCGGCCAGTTTTTGGATGGAGGAAGTGATCAATCTAGGGATCAATGAGCTGGTGAGAATTACTAGTGGAATAATTGAGCACCTTTTTGACGTTTTCAACTAGATCTCCGGCAACATCTCGTACAAGATCACAAAAGTCGTTGTCATGCAAAGATCCAGAGTCAGGAGACCAGAAACTGACATCCTTGAAGCACGATGGATATTTTGAGTATGGACGGAAAGTGGTTATACCTCCTTCCTGAAATTGGGTAAGAAATCGAGGATCGGTAGACCAAAAGAGTCGAATGTCCGGTATCGAGTACAGAATCATGGCTATACGTTCAAGACCTAGACCAAATGCCCAGCCAATCTTGTGTGCAACACCTAAGGACGATGAGACACATGTAAGCGTTGAGCTATGAACACACACCGGCAGTGTCAAGCGTTGCCTGCCTCACAACGCCGCAGCCCAATATTTCGAGCCATTTTCCTTGGAAAAACACCTCGACTTCAAAGCTCGGACTCGTGAAAGGAAAGTAAGCCTCTATCCATCGCACTCTAAGGGGATCCCGGCTACTTGCCCCTGTAACTCCACCAAACAATCTTAACATCAGTGCATTAAGCGAAAGTTTCAGATTTTGGACGATTAGCTCGGCATATCGAGGGTCATGGAAAGGCTGGATGGGGTTGGAAGGTGAGGAGTGCGAAATATCTTCTATAACGATGTTTGAACGCGCTAAGTCTCGAGCCAAACGTGTGTTGTCGACCTCGACTGTTTTCATGCCGGACGCGTTAACGTCGAACAGCCGTGCACCCTCCATTTGATGGAAGACTGGATAATGCGAACCATCGATTTCGTCGCGACGATACACGTCTGCCGTGAGGAGCCATTTAGTTTGGCCTTGACGAAATACTTCCACTTCATGAGCGGAGGTATGGGTACGAAGCAACAAGTTTTTGTTAATATAATAGCTATCAGTGACGGCGCGTCCAGGATGATCCTTGGGAAAGGATAGTTCATCAAAGTTCTGGTACGGCGTGACCAGTGGCGAGAAGGATGATAGGTGCGTGAAGTCGGGGTAATGTGACTCGATTAGGGAGCGGAGGATGCTCAAAGGATGAGCTGCTTGCGTATGGAGGCGGAGGGGGATCTTGGAAAGAATAGCAGGAGTTACATTGGTAACTACATCGGTTGGAAACCGACTTCCAAGTATTTTCAACTGTTCCGGAAGCTTAGAGGCCAAGTTTGAAGTACTCCGCTTTGGGCCGAGCGAGAAAATTGACCAAGCTCGCGAGACCATGCAGCATAGAATCCAAAATTTGCAAATAGAACCTTCGCAATTTCAGTAATGAATAAATGACGAAGTTCAATTTGAAGTCTCAAGCGATATACAAGTGTAATCTATTTATATTCAAGATAGTAAATAATCTACACTAACTACTACTAGCTAGCTATAGCGGTGAGACGCGGTAGTGGTCATAAACAATCATCCTGTCAGGCATGAGTCCATCCAACCGTTAGTTCGTTATGTCGCATACGAGTAAGATGATGTAAGCAACAAAGGGAGGTTCCGTAAAAAAATATTAAAAAATGGAGCAGGAAAAAAAAAAAAAAAAATACAGTGAAGAACCACGAAGAAAAGACTGCTACCAGCCACCAAACCATCTAGAAGGAGGTCGTCGTGCTGCGCGAGGTCCACGGACAACAGTCCTTGGCCTATGATCATCCGTGTCCTCGTCTTCGTCCTCTGTAGTAACCTCTACAGCAGTCGTGCGCGGACTAGCGGCCGTCGATGGGGAAGTCATTCCTTCAGGTTTGGGGTTGGCAGCAAGGCGGGTGTTGGCAGGGGGAGGCACTGTAACAGTTTGGGTTTGGACTACAGTTTTTGTCTCGGTCTCGTAGGCGGTTTCAGAAATAACAAGTGGAGGGAGTTCATGATACTAATAAGACAAAGGGATAATAGTCAGTAATTCTGTTCGTCTTTAATGATGAGTTGGTGTGGACCGATGACCAGAATAACACGTCACGTGGCAAGGAGACGCGATCGAGCGATCGATCGGTGATCGACTTCGGAAGTGGTCTGGTCAGCGGCCCACAGAGAGAGGACAAGGGGGACAAGATAAAAGCACCGTAGTCCCCCAAGCCCGGACGAAGGAGCAAAGGGCATGGACAGATTCATACGGACTAGGGATGATGGGAACCTCCTTCGTCTCAAAGCTCAGAGCGGCGCGGGAGGGGCGGCGGTACCTTGGCTTTTCGCTTTGACCCCACAGGTTCGTAAACATATTCGTCTTCGACATTTTGGGGAATATCATTGCCAAGAGCACTGGACAAATGAGCTTTATGACAGAAAACTAGACGGAGAGACATACTGAAGTTGTTCCATGATCCAGCTCTCACGACGAGAAGCATCGTGCTCCCTGCGGTTGACAGTTTCTTCTCGCTTACTGATATCTCTCTCCCTCTCTGCAATTTTGAGTTCTCGATCAAGAAGTTCTTCGGCACGAGTTCCAACCCAGCCTGGGGGGGCAAGAGAATCCTCTTTGACTACCTCCTTGATAATAGTCTGAATAGGACCGGTCACGGTTTCAATGGTGGTGGTCACTGCACAGGGAGGGCAAAGAACAGGAGACGGCGAAGGAATAACTCCACCGGGAGCACCGGCAAGTAGTTCAGCTTCCCGACGAGCTACTTCTGCTTCTCGTACAGCAACAGCGCTCTCTCTTGCGATGAGGGCTTGAGTTCGCTTTGGAGTGAGATAGCCAAGGACGCCGGAGGTGCCTGCCTCGGAGCCTGACGCTGATTGACTTGAGGGTAGTGAGAGCATGACAGCCAGGACAGCAAGAACAAGAGAGAGAACTAGGAGGAGCGTTGTAGAAGAAATTGTTCTGTGGTGACGGTGAGAACGATCACGGTCACGTTCACGCTCGCTTCGGTGCTGGCGCTCGCCATGGTGAGAGGAAGAAGGTTGAGCCATCCTGACTAGGTGGTTAAATCAGTTAAGAGAGCAGATGGGAGAGTACAAGAGAAAACACACCGCTAATTGATGAACTAGGCGACAAGGATGTTGTGGCAGGACGGAGGATCGACGTGGTTGAAGGGTAAGTACTGGGAAGTGCGGAATGCAAAGTTGAGTGGTGGAGGTAACGCAAGAGAATCAGAGGGAAGATGGTGGTTAAGAGGTAGTGCTTCCCTTTTTTTATTACCATTTCCATTGTCCAACTAGCACGTGTTGATAGTAATACACGTGTTGATGAACATCACGTGTCGGAAATAATAATAACCTCGCGTTTTGCGCACTTCAGGTCGAGTCGCTACGATGGCCCTTCGTCGTTTGGCACAGACGAACAATGCCACCACCAATGCTCATTCTCCTACTAGTAGAAGCCAAAATCTATCCTCTGTAACAAACTCTCCTGCCAGTTCACCTGGCCTTCCTTCTACTCCAGTTAGCCGTGTCTCATTGGGTCATTATCGCTCTCCAGCTTCTACTCCTTCCATCTCTTCTTCCATCCCTTTTGATTGGGAAGCAGCGCGCTCGAGAAGACCTCCTCCTTATCCAACCCAACTCCAAAATAAACGAAAGAGCACTGGTGTTGGCGAATCTGTTGCCGCTACGCCAGTGAAACGGGCAGTCATCCGTAAAAAGGGCATAATTGAAAGGTCTTGTTTTTTTAACATTTACTTCTCCATCACGCTTCGAGCAACTCAGATTGGCTCTCAGGATTACTTCTATTCCATCCACTATCGCTTTCGAGGTTGCTCTCTTCCCTCACAATGTCCCCTTACCACCTCCCAGAGTTTCTGCTCGAATTCTAGGAGGAATCATGCACTTATTCCATCTTTTCGTGCGCGTGAGTCGAATACGGAAAATCCCCGATTCGGATCTGGGATGGGAAGACATGTATAGAGAAGGCGAAGGCGAACCTTGGTTTGACTGGGTTAGACACTTGCCTTCCTTCACATCGCATAATATACTAAGTCCCCAGGTTCCATTAGACAATTTTAGTGTCAACCATTCTAATTGCCGGTTCTCTTCTCAACACATTCTACCTCTTCTCCCGTATCAAAGTGTACCGCCTCCATCGCCAACCTGACCCCGTCTCATCCCCAAATGCTCGCTTTGTATCCACTCGGTTGGACTTTGAACCATCAGAACCCCCTTCACTTGTCACCCGTTTCCGTTCTGGTGTGTGGTACACATTCATTTATTCGTGGCGATTTTTGTTGGGAATACAACGCTCTGCATCTCCTAGAGATATTCCTGGGAGATCATTGCGTTTGCAGCAGTTAGAGGTGTGGACGCCGGGAGAGCTAGAAACAGCCCTCTTCACCGTTTACTCGCCAGCTCACGCCCTTCTGTGGATGGCCACTGGCTCGTCTAATTGGGTGTTGATGCTTATTATCATGAGCGTTGTTGGAATACAGGTGATTTGGTGCATAGATCCTCATTCACAGTGGACCTAATGTCTACCCAGTTGAATGCAATGACGTATGCGTTTCAAACTTTACTGAAGGACAGGGAGATCATCGCTGCAGAAGTGATGAATGAATATAACCAAGGGGTACGTTACCTCTGGTCCTTCGTCCCTCTTTTGATACCGATCTCTTTTGTCACAGTTTGTGTACCCTCGAGTCAACCCAATTCGGAAAGACGTGGCTGTCATGACGCACCAGTCAGAGATTGTCAATCTCTGGGAAGATTAGTGACCTTGCGAGGTCGTCGTTGACTCGGAGATCGTTCTTGAAGTACTAGCAGAGATGATTTCTGAATGATTTCTGACCTTGTAGCATGAATGAACACAGCCACGAGCCTCATTGTTCCCTTCATACTTTTATTTTCTGAGACGTCGACGCTCTCTGTGACTCAGTCCGGCAGAAATTACTCTGCACATTTTGTCATAAACAGGAAAATAATATGAGCAAGGTACCTAAACGATGTTTTGTACGTGACCCCTGAGCTTGCAACCTTCGCACCAGCACCAAGCAAAGCTCTTATTCACGTCGTTCAAATAGCATTTTGATCCTGATGGGAGGCCTTGGTCAGGATGCGGTTGCAAAAGGACCTCAGAACAGTGTGCGTTTGTTCATCCAGACCATCCTGAGTGGGACGACCTTCCGCCCGCTGCGCCTCCCCGGCGGAGGCGGCGGTCTTCACCCGAGAGAGCACGAACACCAGATTATAAGACCCGCGACGGAACGTCATCACGCTACAAAACTTCCCCGCGGTATAGATCAGATAGACGTTCGCCTTCCCCACGACACCCTGACAGCGCTCGTAGAACTCACGACTATCATGATAATCATACTACGAGACACCGCCGGCGGCTCAGTCACGCTTATTCGCACGAGAAGAACCTGGGTCAGGATGATAAACGACGTGCCAACTCTACCTCAACTACAACTCCTTCTCAAAGCCTCATTTCACTGAAGCATCCGTCCTCTCAGTCCTCTGTGCCCCCCATGCCCCCCTCTCTCCCTCCGGGCCCCCCACCTACGACCTCAACACTGCCTCCACCACGAACCGACCTTCCGTTGCCGCCGCCTTCTTCCCCCCGAACTGACCCCCCATTGCCTCCACCTCCCCCACCCCAGATTGAATCGCCATTGCCACCACCTCCTCCCCTTCCCACTGCACCATCATTTTTGTCAAACAAACGCGTTCTTTCTCCGCCTCAACCCACGGTCGAAGAGCTTCGGGTAATATGGGGTGATAGGATCAAGTAAGGCTACTATTCATGTACAACACCTTCTACTTATATCTATTTAGGCTTTTGGCTGACTCCGTGCAAACTCGCAACGAGTATACGAAAGTCGAGGAAGACATCGCTGGTTGTCGCCGTCTCATGGAGTCTTTGCGGATGCCTAGTCTTCCCAATGAAGATAGACAGATCCTGTCCACCGAGCTAACTAAGTTAGAAGCTCGACGTGAAGAGATAAAGAAGTCAATGGAAGAAAAGATCTCCCGTTTGACCAAGTCAAACAGTTGGCCAATCGGTCCACGTACTGAAACAGAAGAACAGGAGGCCAAAAAATATCAAGAGATGATCAAGTATGTTGAAGAGCTGAAGAACACGGCGACCGAGATGAACCAAGTACTAAATGACATTCGGGAGCGTAGATCGATAGCGGAGGGCGACGCCATGGCTATGGATGTTGACATTCCGGCGAATTTCGCGCCCCCTCTCAAACGACGTCGAGTTTCGGACGCAGGACAACCATCGCCATCCCTTGCCGGGGACGAGATGGATGCATTACGGGACAAACTTCTGAATCTTGAAGATCGTTTCTCTTCTTTCGAAAATGATTTAACGGAACACAGTCAAGAGCTGATGCAGGAGATGAAGGCATATATAGAAGGCAACGTCGAAGAGATTGCATCAACTGTGAATAGTGTATCGGCAGGTGGGTCAAGCGAGCTCTATGATAAGGCCGATCAGGAGGTAAAACGAATGGGAGGTGAGGTGGCCGAATTGGCGGAAGAAATGGGGGCTCTTCTACTTCGAGCGAATGCGCAAGAAACAGAAACAGCAACATTACAACACGAACTTGAAGACTCAAGAAAAAAGTATAGTTCGGTAGGTTGTTAGCAGACCATCGAGCGCTTACTTTCTTATTTCTACTAATCCAACAGTTGGACAAGCAATTCCAGGACTACGTAACCCAGAGGGAGAAAGACCGCCGTACAATCGAAGCGCTTCAAGCTGCCCTCGCAGCACACATTGCCCAGCCGCCCTCACCTCCTCACTCACCACGTATTCCCACACCGAATTATGTTCTCGACCTCATTGAGGAGCCTCTGTTGGATGTCGTTCACACCAGCGTTAAACCCTTGATGGACGACCTGCGCGCTGAGGTCGAGAGCATGCTACGCAGCCAGAACACCGAGATATATGAGACATTATGGGGTAAACTCTCGCTTACTCTGAGGATGGTAGAGACAATCTCTGGTAGAATTGAAAAGGGAGACGATAAACACATGATATAATATGTACAATAATTTCTAAAGTTCAATCTTTGAATCATTCCCCATTAATTCTTTGGCTCCAGCCTCGTAGCTAGCCCGTGTAGCTCAGCGGTAGAGCATTGTACTTATGAGGATAAATGTCTGACTATTTGTGGTATGCAAGGGTCTCGAGTTCGAATCTCGGCATGGGCAACTTTTGTTCAACTTGTGAATTTTATGTGTTTTTAATTTAAAAACACAAATCTAGGTTCACTCAGTTGAACTAGCCGTAAGGTTACTAGACACGCAGTTGTAAGTTCATACAGTACGGCACATGGTGTATCACAGTCCCTATCTGTATACTACACAAGTGGCACTGGGTCTTCGAAACAACCAGACGCAGCAATTTGAATGAACCTGGTTCCAACCCGGCTGCCTTGTTCGTCGGAGTGTGTTATCCACACAATTGCTTTCAAAGGACTGTGGATGGATTGAATTTCGTTGGTCATAGTTTTCTCTACGGCAGCGCAGGATATCGAATCCAAGGCAGAGGTCGGTTCTGGCCAATACAGTAGCATCGAAAAGTGATGCAAAAATAGGAGTGCAGCGTACCATCGAGCAAGATTATCTCTGCCGTGCCTAGTCCAACTGCAGTAGCCAATGCGATTCGTTGAGCCTCGCCCCCGCTCAGATTTGACCACTCTCGGTCCCAAAGCTGAGGATCAACTCCCCACCCCCTCGCTATGCCAACTATCCGCTCAAAATTTGCTGAGGTTCCTGCTTTCTTGTGTGTGTCAAGGGAGGACAGCGCCATTAAAAAGTCCTGCGGCGATCCAGGGAGAAGTGATGGTCTTTGCGGCACATACAGAACTCGAGTCCTGTAATAGGGTATACCTAACTGCAAGGTTGCATGTCCTGTCCTAGCAGAAATAAGGCAAATACTAACCATATTTGCTAGGAGGACTGGTGGACTGTCAACCATTAGAAGAATAGGTCTTTGGTATTCCTCACCTTCCACGATAGAAAATATCTCCCCCGTACAAGATGAGATGAGCAATACATTTTAGAAGAGTCGTTTTGCCCGACCCGCTTTTCCCCCGCAGCACCACGATATCACCTTCATGGGCCTAGAGTCAGAATTCAAGATGAAAGAAGAAATCTAGCTGAAGACCTTGGTTAATGACAAGATTCACGTCCTTGAACACGGATTGGGTTGACTCCTTGGAGCATGAGACGTTATGAAGTTCGATTAGCGGGTCTTGATGGGTACTCATGCTATTTGGAATTTTGACTGAGCAGAAGAAGAATGTGTAGCTGAACAGTATAATGTGATATTGCGGAACCGCGGTTGTCCGTCGTATATGTAACTTAGTATGTACTACCTTATGATTGTGGCGTGCTCCCTACTCGCGGCACAAATATTAAAACTATAATAGCCATCCACATTCATATCTTTAGGCGAACTTATTTCACCGTCTCGACTGACCTTCAGCGTTCTGACGACAGCTATCACGGTAATGCTCTAAAATGTAATGATATAAAATTATGAAGGGTAATTATAGTTGCGGTGGCATGCCCATCTCCTCTGGCGTTAAGGTCGTACTCTCAATCATCACACCGACCCCCACCTTGGCAGCATTCTAGGTCGGCGGCACCAAGGTCAGTCAGTGAACGAAAGATGGGAGTAAGGAAAATCACTGTACCTTAAAGTGGTCAATTTCTCCAGACACCAAAAAGGCGAAGGCTGGTGTGAATCGTTGCTCCAGTAGAGCAGAAACTTTTCCAGTTGAGTCAACCTGCGCCCTAAATGTCGCTAGGCGCAGATCATATTTTGCTCCGATGGTAGCAATTGCATCTCGCCGTGCAGGAGTTGCCATGACCTGCAGATCTGCTGCAACATCCACCTTTTCACTAAGTTTCTGCCAATAGGTAGCTTGTAGAATGCCAGCAGTCTGGAACTGCGCGGTGGCAATCCAACTGTTGTCGGTGCTTGTATATTTAGCGAGGTACGAAGTCGTAAATTCCGAGAGATCTGGGGAGGGTCGTTGGTAGAGTGCTTCGAGGCCGAGAGCAATGTTCTTGGTGAACGACTGTAAGTAACTGCCGACAAATATACCAGTGAAGTCAATTGGCCATGGGTTGACAGCCTTAGTATTAATGCTGAAGTCTTGGCCCTGGTAGTCGTGTTCCACCTGCACCATATTTTGCGTAGCCTGTGATGAGAACTGGGAGCAAATGTGAGGGTTACAGAAAGTTTGGGTCATGGGAACGTGGGGAGCTTGCCTGGGCCTGGAACTTGGTGACGTGGTTAAGAGTCCACCCATAGTTCAACCGCGCATTGACATTGGCGTCATGGTCTACCCCTCCTTGGAGGAAAACCTTGGATGACGCATAATTAGAAGAACATCCATCGACAGAACTCTGAAGGCACCTTCTGGTTAGCAAAGATTGCACCGAAGTTGTAAGACGATGGTAATGTTTGGGAGCCCAAAGCAAACGAATGCGTGACTTGAAATAGCGGATTTGCTGAGAGACTTTTGGTCAAATCTGCACGAGCTCCATCAAAGATGTAGTTAGACAGGTGAGTAGCTGGAAGTGTAAAGCACGTAAGTGTAGATATCCTCGTGACGTCCATTGTTTTACGGACCTTTGACTTCCTTCTGAAGATTTTCGACAGTGCCAGGGTGTGGCAACCCAAGGTCTGCTCTCCATCGTGCAAAACGATCGTAAGCATCAGTAAACGGGGATAAGGGATTGAAGTAAGAGGATTTTATAATTGGGGCATGGGGCTCGACAAGCACCTTGTTCTCGGCATGCAGAGCAGACCCCATGAGAGACAGCGGTCAGTGCTCGTAGTGCAGTGAAAAAGTTTAAACCAAATACCTACAAACTAGCAACGCGACCAAACTCAGGCTCGGAAATCATTACCCGACTCTCGACGACTTGGCTAGCCTCTTCTCAACAATTCTCGCTTTGAACGGGCTCATCATGAACGGTGGCTACCTATCTGTAGGCCGTCACTAACTGTTCATCTTTAGACCGATATCGTAATTGAGTTTGGCTTGAGACCTTGCTCAGGCTTCCTCTCGTTCAGTAGTGATTCTATCAAGGTGATTTACTGTCGTCATTATCATCGCAGTTGTGAGTTACATGAAGACTTCGTGTGGAGCCACCTAGGCTTAAACACACTAGGTCACGGTGATCCTTTACCATTGCGCTAAACGGGTATTGGAGGCTCTCGTGACTTTTCGACATAGTACGATCCTCGTTAACCCAACCTAGTTGGTGCCGGTGATTACTCGGAATCTGATCAAAAGTTATTGGAGCGCGAGACAGTACACTGACGCGTCTGGTGATGGATAAAACAACCCGTGTGGTAGCTGAGAACAGGATTCTCACTTTTTAAAATCCGCGGTAAATGGCTCATCGTTTAGTAGAACCCAGGGATGATTATGTCTTCTGTTAGGCCTATCCTCTACTTGCTGCATCCTAGAGAGGACGCTGGGGAGGTCACTGTTCCTGCAGAGGAAAACGAACATTGTGCAACTCCTGACGGAACGGAGATGGACCGAAGGTGCAGGAACGAGCCTAGGTAAAGCAGGACGTTTTAGATTGGTGTGGTAAGGCATAATTTATGCAAGTAATCATTGCATTTTTACCAACGATAAAGCATTAGTAAAGGAAGTACATCGTGCGTTTCAGGTCTAGGTAAAGTTGCAGCTAACCTGTGGTAAATTCTCTCTACCGAAATATGTATCGCTTTGACTCGGGTGTAGGTCATTAAATTAGGTACCAGAATTGCTAACATTGGAGGTCGGTTCTTGAAGCCGCCGAATTCATGACGATTGCCAAACCTGCTGAAGGATCGAGTACGTGCGTTAGAAGAGTATCTTATTCCTTGGCTAGAAGATTTGCAGGCCTGGCGTCAGATTTTTCTGTGAAGAAAACAATAAGATATACGGTTGGGCTTTCCCGGATTACTTCTCAAGCCTACAGGATTTACGATTTTAGTGGTAGACTAGGAGCCCACGGTACTTATTTTGTCGTCCACTATCCAAGGTCACGGTCAAGTTCATGTATTTAGGCTGCGGCGCTGATTTTCCGCAGACTTTCTGGCTGAACACCCACCATATGTACAACCTCAAAATTCCATGCGCTTATCTGATGATGGCGGAGAGCGTTACCGTGATGATCTTTGCCACTGTAAGTAATATTTCAGCCTACGCTGTTACTATGTTACTATATTGATATCTACCTACGCTACATAAGTAGCTAAGGACATACTAAAACTTGTAGGTATGGCTTTAATAGCGGGAACTGGTACAGTTGGAGCAACTTCGAAATTGTCGATATGAGTTTTTGACGTGATGAGGCCTATTAGTATCAGGCATTTTTTGAACATTTGGACGCAAGAGGAAGCTCTTCCTATGAAGTACGTGCACATATCGGCCCAACTGCTAGGAATGTCATGATCGCACCCCGACAGCGTTGACGGACTTGTCCACAGCATTGCTGCATCAAGAAGGAAGAAGTTCATTTCTTCTGTGACATTTTGTGTTGGCATGATGTTTTTCAGCATTATCCATTAGGTGATGGCTGGTATAAACTTGAAGGACGTTGTTCTTGCGAACCCGAATGATTGCCTTGGTGAGTGACTCCTCGACGACAGGATGGCTTTCTCAAGCCAGTTACGCACCCGATTCTTGTACGAGACGATACGATCATACGAACTTGTATCATTGGCTAAATATAAGCAACCTTTTAACGATATACCCACTAAGTATTCCTCGTTCCTTCAATGGAAATGCTCTGCTTAAGGAAATCAAAACTTGAATGAGCAGTGCTAAAGGCTGAGCGCAGATTCAGGAAAGATTTAGCCAGCTACTATTTAACCCTCCTTGAGTGTTCCTGCTAGACTGGACTCGGTGGGACTAAGTCTTAGAGAGCAAATTGATCCACGGTAGCCCCGTCGCCGTTGACGTTGGCAACCGCTGGCACGTGTCTCGAAGAACGCCCCGCAGTATACCAGTAGTATTTCGCAAATTTCAGGTTTTCAACCATGATGACGCAAATGCGTTACATTGTGCTTGCGCTGGCCATCATCGTAAGTCTATCCGTCTAGTGGCGTTGTACACCACCAATCTCGTTCACAGATCAGTCTACACTACATTCTAAGCTTCTCGCACGAAGGATATGGGCGAGCTACCTCTCTTTCTAATCTCACAAATAAGATTACGGGCTCGAAGTCCCGGGTACCACCTTACAAAGAACCTATCCCCGACGAGTACTACACACAAAACAAGACATCCCCTCAAGAGCGTAAAGCAAATGCTGCTTTTGTTATACTAGGTACGCAACCGCGAATGGTTCTGTTGCTCCCATTGATAGAGTTCTAGCTCGCAATGGTGACTTGAATGGTGTTATCACTAGTGTAAAGCAGATGGAAGACCGATTCAACAAAAAGTTTCAATATCCCTATGTGTTTCTCAACGAGCAGCCTTTTGAAGAGAGCTTTAAGAAGTAGTTCTTTTGCATGTCGTTTGGAAATGTCTAACCAAAGCTTGATGTCTGCAGACGGGTAACTGCTCTCACCGATGCGACTGTTCAGTTTGGGCTCATATCTGAAGAACACTGGAAACAACCATCTTGGATCAATGAGACGAAGGCATCTGCCGCTCGTGACAGCATGGCAAAGAATGGAGTCATATATGGAGGTACATTATCTTATCTTATCCAGCATATGACAGGTGATACTCAGAATTACAACAGGGAGCCTTCCGTACGTGCCATTCCCGTAAAGATTAAGATAGTTTGTTCAACGATTTCAGATATCGGAATATGTGTCGCTTCAACTCCGGAGTATGTTTTTACTATCTTTGAAGTTTACTTGCACTAAATTTGCTGTTTTGTGGAGTTCTTTTATAGGCACGAGCTTCTTAAACCATTCAAATATTATTGGAGGTACCTATACCACTTATTGCGTCTCCTTTGCGACTAATTATCTATAGGGTCGAGTGAGTTAGATGAACTATCTTACAATTATCGCTCTGATGTTCAACGAGGCCGAGTGTCAAATTTTTTTGCGACCTCGATTATGATCCATTCTTGATCATGCAGGATCAAAAAAAAGTTTATGGTCCGTTTACCCGATCCTGTCTGTATGGCAGAAACATTACCTACCTATTCAGGCTTCACTATCTCCCTTTATGAGTATCCTGAAACCATTCCGACACTTTGGGATGCCGTCAGGGGTATGTCAATGTATGTCGAGGCATGGTTCAATCTGTACTAAATACTCTTGTTTCTAGATTTTATTTCGGCAAATCCTGGTCTGATCTCGGCCGACAATGCGATGTCTTTTATATCTGATGATGGTGGCAAGACATATAATCGGTGTCACTGTGGGTCACATGCCTTTGGCTTGTGCCTTCCAAGGCTGATCACTATAATAGTTTGGAGTAATTTCGAGATAGCTGACCTGGACCTCTGGCGCGGTGAAGGTTACTCCAAGTATTTCGACTACCTTGATCAACAAGGTGGTTTCTATTATGAGGTAAAGATTATGCTATAAGTCTAATACCTATTTTCACCTTTCTTTGGTTGTTTGACAGCGCTGGGGTGATGCCCCAGTGCACAGCATAGGTGCAGCACTCTTCGCGAAGAAGGATCAAATCGTGAGCCGCCCTTGCACCTTGTTCGAGCCTAACTGATAAGATGTTGTAGCATTTCTTCAATGATATAGGTCTGATCTTTCTGTGGTTAATTATTTGTTTTATTCACATAGTAGGATTAGGGTACCGACATGAGCCTTTCCAACACTGTCCTCAAGAACCTGCCCACTCCAAGGGAAAATGTTGGTGCGATATCACACAGAATTTCGGTATGCCTAATTTGTCACAAGTTCACAAACAGGGCACTGATCTCTTCTTTAGACTATGACTGGTATTCATGCTTGAAGAAGTATGATGAAATGTTTAGATAGTCTATGATGTAGCTTAATCTTGAGGACAATAGAGAGCATTCCTAGCCACGAAGTCGCACTGAACGTTATCATTGTCTAAGTTCATAGAATTGACTGAGAGTAATATTGATACTGTTGAGGTGAGGATTAGATGAATAATGGTTAGTCGGCAACCGAAGCTCACGGAATCGTATAATCGTGTCCAGTGCGAGCCCAAAGAATTGTCTATCAACCGATCCACGTAATCGCCAACCAGGGAATGCGTTAGCGCTGGTTGGAAGCGATCCCGAAGGAGATTTGCAGTATGCACTCCAAACGAGGCAAAACATGGGAGATTGGAATCTAGCACAGGACTGTGTTAGACACAGAGTAAGTACGACCAAGAAAAATTTGAACCTTTTTGCATCAGCTCTACCAAAGCTACAGAATGAATAAATCAGTATGCCCATAAGGAAGGAGTATAAAGACGAACTAATTATCCTGTCGCAGTGTTTTCGCGATGCCTCAAAACCTTGTCGGAAGAGGCGTCTGAATTCAAGAAACGCCGGACCATCAATTCCTCCGAGTACATCAAGATATTCAGGTGGCAACTTGAAGGGTGCAGCCTCGAATCCTATGTTCCCTGGAGTGTTGCTGAGAATAAAGCCGAAATCAATGTGTATCAAATGTCCGTCACGGTCTAACAAAATGTTTCCGTTGTGACGATCTTTAACCTGAAGAAGATACGTGACGAGAGAATACCCTATTTAAGATTGGGTCAAATGGGATGTGAAAATTGGCTATCGACATACCTGCTAATGATTTAGCAAAGTTTCGCTGCGCCCTAGCGAATTTTGCCGAAGTTGGATGGCCGTATGTCTTTAGTTTGACATCAGGGAAAATTCGTAGATACACAAAGACTCGGACGGACAGATATAAAATGATCCAGGAGTGTGACGTGGCCAAATCGACCTTCAGTGATGCGACGCGCATACTCTGCTTTCTTGATAGAGTGGATTGACACAGCATCGGTTATAGTTTCAACTAACCCAGACGTGCCCCCTGTAATTAGGATACGAAAGCTGACAAGGAAAACCTCTTGTAGGCCTAAGCATCCATCCCAAACAACAACTTACTATCGGACCCAACACGAACAGTTTTCTTCCTCCCATATCCGCTGGAATTCTTGTATTAATTGAACAGCGAGTTGTTCTTGCCGAAGATCACCGCCAGTTTTAACAATGACCGAGACACAGTCCCAATTAGCTGTGGGACGTTGATGGGAGATATAGCATAGAAATTAGGGACCAAATACCTAAGTGGCCGTAGGGAGAACTCTGTCGAATGCGACTCTGGTCCAGGTAACATGATTAGTAATAGGGGAGTTAGTGAATTGTCGGCACCTTCTTAGCCGCCCACGATTCACTGAAAACGACAGCAGATGGGTCGGCCCGGTTAAGTTCGCGTCGAATGATGTTCTCATCCTCTACAGACTTCAGGCTGTTGCTGACATCACCGATGTTCATAGTGCCATCAACATCGCTGCTTTCTCGCATACGCGCCATTCGTTCTTCCTCTAGTGCCAACATCTCCTTCATTATGCGATCTCGGATCGCAGAAGCTTCGGTGTGTTGAAGTCTCAATCGACCTGATGCCTGCTGTGGACTATCAAGTAACGCAGGCTCTGTCCCAGATTGCTGTACTGTGCCATTGAGGCAACTAGAACCCGAGGCCGAGCTCGAATCGACCTGCATTGAGCCCTGTCGATTAATTTGTGCGTTTTGAGAGGCTGATTCCCGGGCTAGGCCAGCGTTCAGTTGAGCGAGCATGATTGCGGCGGTACGCATTCGTTCAGAATACTCGTCCAGAGACAGAATGCGAGTTTCCTGGTCATCTGTGAAAGATTCCTTTGTTTGAAACGCTGACCGCGGGGAACTGCCATCGATTGAACCATTTGGGACAGCGGACAAAGGCATAGCAGAGGGGAAACGAGAAGAGGATGGAGTGGTATCCATCAACGGCGTTGAGGGATTTGGAGACGATCGTGACCAGGCTGCCATGTCGAGTTCTTTGTTCTTTGGCGCAGGTGGCAGTACAATGGAATCAGACAAGTCGATCGGTCGGGTACGAAGTGATTGATCTGAGCCATATAATTGTTCCACTAAATCAATCTCTTCGTCTTCTGTGGGAAAGGCAGTGGAGTTTGATGTTGGCGTAGGAGGAATAACGACGGGAGGGATCACAGGGGTCGCGCGCCCCACGTCGGAGTCGTTGACAGATACCAATCTGGTCCCGTGTTGGGTGGCCGGGAATATGCTGAAAGAAACCAGGTCTCTTGAGGCACCTTTGCGTTTGTGCTCCTTCGTTACGATCTTCTTCAGGACCTCTTTGTTGCTTCGTTTTATTGGATCAAAATCCAGATCCTCGTTCAAGATCTCGATAAGCAACAAGTAAGGAGCTCGTTCTGCTGAATTTAGAACAACACTTTCTCCTGGAGGTATCCGAGCTATTCGATGGTGAGGTTGAGGGACACCTCCGCGGTGCTTGGGATAATCTGATGATGAGCACCACATGGGCATACAGACCTGACGTGTAGTGTAGCCCGTCATTAAGAGGAATTCAGATCAGAGGCAGGTTAATATTTACCTCAGCTGGCAGTTTATGATTTAGGGCTGTTAGCTCAGCTCTAAGAGCGCTTACCCGGGCTGGTCGAGGCACGACCAACAATCGATTAGAGATATTCTCTAACGTAAGTAGAAATTGGACCTATTTAAATGATGTCAACCCACAGGATATAATATTAATTTAAGCATACCTCGGAGCGACAATAGTGACTTCGAAGTAGTTGTAATTGAGACTCCTTGTCATACGTTTCTAACAACGCATCTGCGGGGTTTGCAGTGGCAGAGCGTGGTGCTGGTCGGGCCGACGAAATGGAAGGTGAAGAGAGGTATGGGATGACGACATGATCTGTATCGAGCTGGCCTAGGGGATCATCTGATGCTCGTGATCGTCGGATTGTTCGCAGATGGAGAGGTAAGGCAGGAACGGTCTGGGCAGCCCCTACGGTCTGGCGACGTGTTAGTACGGGAGGTCTGGTTTTACTCGTAGCGTCATGTGGGACAGAAGCAGCAACAGGAGCCATCTCATCTGTATCCGGGTTGTCATCGACATCTCCTTCGTCGTCATTGTCATCATCTTGAAAATCCTGGGTAGACGTGCGATTAGCTGTTGTCTCATTATCCGAGGATTCAACACTCCTGGTGTTCATGCCCTCCTCTGCACGTCCTTGTTCAATGGGTATGTGACCAATGGTTTCGGTTAATAAGGGCATGCCTAGAGCTCCGGCGAGAACGAGTCCGATGCCGACCAAGGCTGGTTCGACATTGTGCTTCACTTTGGTTCGAGGAAAACGTGGCTGAGAAGGTAGACTCAAAGTAGCATATGGCGCTGTGGAGGGTAGCGGAAGGTCGCCAAATATGATTTCATGGCACTGGTGCAAGACTCGCTGGCATATCACAAATGACTGGGAATCGGTGCGGGCGAGTGAAAGATCCTTCAGAGCTGCTTGCATGAACCATAGCGTCTGAAATTATGAGATAATAAGACAATCAACAAACATTATAAAGGCAGAGACAGACGATCATTGCAATGTGGGTTGATCGCTGAGCAATTTCCACAACAAAACACTCAAGTGCTCTTGATTTCGAGGGCCTGGTCACAAGTAGATGGCTAAAAAAAATGGAAATTACAGACAGATCAATAAAGGACGAACGCCTTGTTCACCATACGAAGCCCCAGACATCACGAAGTTCGTGAATGTCCAGCTGCCGGAGTCTGCCAGTGAGATAATAAGTAATCCCTATGTTGTCTGCATATAGCAGAAGGTATCTGAGAGCAACATGAACGGAGAAGAAGGATGGGGAAAGGAAAAGGCGAAGGAGAAGAGCATGAGAAGGCATGGGGACATATGAAAACAGAGCCTGAGTGCGCGAAGCAAGTGGCAGTGGCGTCGCGTCTTTGAGTCTCTCCATTAGGAAATCACTTTTGCAACGTTACACGTCGACGCGGCCGACATCCATGAAATTGGCATCTTCTCTCTTTGCTCTTCCATTCTTGACATGGTGTCTGGCATCCAAATCTCCAAAACAGCAGCTGGTTGATCTCGCCGCCGCAGGAAACGGTATTATCAACCTCGACAGCAACACCTTCGACCTTCTCACCTCACCCAAGCGCGACTGGTCGGTTTCTGTCGTTCTCACTGCATTAGACAAACGACGTAGATGTCTACCATGCAGGTTAGTCTACCTTACTTTCATCTTGGCAACTATGACAGCTGGTGAACAGAGAGTTGGAACCGGGATGGATCGCCGTGGCTAAAGCATGGGCCACTACACCTAAACCACATAAAGACAACCATTTCTTTGCTACTCTCGATTTCGACAACGGACAAACAGTATTCCAAAAGGTTGGCTGACCTTGCCATCTCCATCTCCGAGATTCAGTCTATAACGCACTACTTTGCAGCTCGGCCTAACTACAGCCCCTGTGATTTACGTCTACCCCCCTGCGGAAGGTCCTCGCACCCCCGCAAATGGAAAAACATTCCCGTCAAAATATGACTTCTCTAGGTAAGGACCTTTTCGATGCTGCATTGACATTTGTTTACCGTTCATGCAGTGGATTAGACGCTGGACCACTTGCCGACCACCTTTCGAGGCACACCCCCGTTCCAATTCCGTACAGGGATCCCATAGATTGGGCTCGTTGGATCTCCATCGCTACTGGCACTCTCGGCTTTGTCCTGTTGCTTCGTTTCCTCGCGCCCATTTTCCAGAGTCGTTGGTCATGGGCCATCTTCACCATCGTCACATCCCTTGTCATGACTTCTGGTTTCATGTTTACTCGCATCAGAGGGTCACCCTTTACCGGCGGCGACGGCAATTGGATTGCTGGGGGTTTCCAGAACCAGTTTGGTCAGGAAGTCTCTGTCGTAGCCTTCATATGTAAGAATATCCGTTTCGATGAATCTACACAATGTTGACAATGCACAGATGGCCTGCTTGCCTCTGCTTTTCTCATGCTTATCGGCATCGCTCCACGGCAAACGTCCCCTCATCGCCAGCGCCTTCAAGTGTATATGTGGACCGGTGTCATCATGCTTGTCTACTCTGTCCTGGTTTCCCTATTCCGGCTGAAAAATAGAGGTAAGGAATCTTATGCTTTACCCTATCGTACAAATCATTAATTATGGTGACCTTAGGTTATCCATTCCGACTTTTCTTATAATGCAGCTTGTGAGCGGATGTTGTGGTAGGAATATCATCTATATGAGATTGTTCATTCCACATCCTATTCGAATTTGAGGC
>QLOK01010483.1:0-10678 GCA_003313805.1 Tricholoma flavovirens
GGAAGTGTCCCTGTGCCTCAAGAGTTTGGTCAAAGAGTTAGTCTTCTACTTGGTGGAATCAATAATACACTTCTTTTCATTGAAGCGTTTTCACATTTTTGTGATCTCCTCCACCTGGCAGCATCTGACGAGCTCAACTCAACAGAACATCCCTTGTCAAAGATAAGGGATATGATGGTTGCTGGCAGCCCAGCCACCAATTTTATTTTGAAAATAAAGGGGTCATGAGCTTGAATCATTCCAGTAGTGTATCACTCCAGTTTATGGTAGTAACTCATAACGCCTTCCTCAGCATTATACTTGACATGCCAGAATTTATCTGATGCGTTGTGGGTGGTATGTTCATGCAAAAACCAGTCATACAGACCGGTGATAACCTCTTTGAAAGTCCAAGCTGTGCGTTGACAGCATGCACTGTCAATGCTGTCCTTGAACCAGGTTAGGGCAGTGTTCTCTAGGAACATTGCTGTGAATTCAATGTAGTCTGAGTCATGCTCAGGACTGCATATTTTATTCACCTTCAGCCACTGAAGGAGGGAATTTAGCTATCTTTCAAAGCCTTCAGTGTCAGACAATCCACCATACTAAGGAGGATTGGGAACTTGGGGGCCATTCTTGCCCCCAGAGGCTGGTGTTTTGGTTGAGACAGTGACCTTACTATCGATCTGCCTATGAATCTTGGTGTGGATGTCCCTCAAATATTTTGAGGGATGGCAGGAACCTTTTTCCCAATAAGAACTGGGGTGGGAGGCCATAGCCCAGTATGAGCTATTAGATCCATGTAATAGGCTGGAATTTCCAGACAGGGTTCATCTGGAAGAGCTGTGGGTATGGTCCCCTCATCGATGGCTCAATGATGTTGATTGGGAGACCTCTTCTTCCAAGCAGGAGGAGGGCTTAGTTCTATCATCACTTGATGTGTCAAATGACAAGTCAGGGCTACTTCCACTTGTATCACTGCAATCCCCATCTCTGCCAGGATTTCCTCTGCAGCCTGCATGACTCTGCACTGACTGCTTAGGTTTTCCAGTTGGTGGGGTTGCCTTCTGAGTGTTACAGTCACCCTTGTCCCAAGGATGACCCTCCTCATCAAAATGAATCCCTTGATTGGGGATGAATGTGGTCTGCCTGTCCTGGAGATCACCATTGTGTATTCTCTGCAGGACAATTGTGTTTTTGTCAATGTAATGGACCCTCTTTTTGGAGGGTCCCTTTGGAGTATCTCGACAGGGACTGCTGCACCTGTCAGTGGCAGTTTCCCCTTGCTCCACACACTGGGGGGAGTGAGAGAGGGTAGGTCTAGAATCATACCTACAAGGGAAGTGACTGGCATAATTCATAGCCAGTTCTCAAAGTTGGCATTCCACCTTCTCAGGTTCAAAATCCCTTACATCCCTGCAATGGATGAGCATATCAGTAGTGAGCTGAGTGAACTTCTTGGCTCTGAATTCCTCTATGGATTCGTCATCTCAAGGCCTGGCCTTGAGGGGTTTCTTCTCCTCACACTGGTGTAGCCTGGCACTTTCGGTCATTGGTGATACTGGCAGTGATGCCAGGAGACCAGGCCATTGGGCTGGAAACAGTTGGGGTGTACATCATATCATACTCCTGATGGTCACATGGGCCATCAATCAGGGTTGCCTGATCAGGTTGAGGTCCTAGGCTTAATTCTCCCAGTCCGCAAAGTCAGTTGAATTAAGGAGAAACCTCTTGACTTGATGGAGTGTCTTGTCAACTGTTTTTTGACAAGGTAGATTTTTGGAGTCAACATCACTACCTTTGGTGTCCTTCACTCTTGATTGTTGGTTGTGCAACCAAGGGTAGGGGAGTCTAGCTGCCTTGAAGTGGCTGTATGTGCTTTGAGAGTTAAGGACTCCCTCTGATTTGAAGGAATTGTTCTTGAGGTGCTTGTATGTGCCTTGAGTGGCTGCTGTGAGCTCGTTTCTCCTGGGGGGCACCCAGGAGAGTCATAGCCAATCGGTGATGGAAGCTCCAATCTCTCGGTGACCTGCTTGCCAGCAGGTTTCACCTTGCTCCTCATTTTTGCCTTGGTTGTCAAAACCATGGCATGGGGCCTCATAACTCGTTCTTCAGCAATGGAGAAAACTCTATGGGCAGCAGGGGTCAAAAGTAAGAGTCAAATGCAAAGAAACCTTAGTTGAGCCCTCATGATGGAGATGCTTCCATTGCAGATCATGTCAAAATGTTCTCCCTTTGTGGGAGAAGTTCAGGGTCATGTTGACGATGATTGCTGATGGGGCAATGTCGAGCCTAACTCTATATGAAGCAATTTGGTTGTGACAACTCCTTGAACAGCTTGGATATAAACAAATGATACCCACCAAAATCAAGGGAGACAACCAAGGCACAATTGCCCTTGAAAAAAAACCTGGAGACCATCCATGCACAAAACACATCCAACTTTGTTATCACTTCATTTGTTTTGCAATTACTGATGGACAAATTTCACTTGATTATGTGCCAACTCAAAACATGGTCGCTGATGGACTAACAAAAGGTTTGACTGGAGAAAAGCACAAGGACTTTGTTCCTATGCTCGGACTAAAATGACGAATGAGTGGGAGTGTTAGAATGGACTAGTGTAGATAGATGTTACTTACATTCTCATTGATGTCCTCATGTGAATGATGTGCACACATCACATTCATTATGTTTACTGTCATGCTTAGTGGTTGTCTATTACAACACTGAGCTTACCTTTTTAATAATATGGTCTTGTCAATTGTTGGCTATGGGAATGCATACATGGAGTGGCACTTGAATATCATGCCTAGAAGCTTCCAAAGCTTCATGCATAGTTGGGATAGCAGAATCAGTCTTGTCAAAGTGACAAGCCTGGTTGGGACCCAAGCAAGCTTGGGTCCTTTCAAATGTTATGTGGTGAAGCCAGACTGCAGCATCATGATGATGATGATAAGTGTTGTCAGGTTCACCATGCTGTTGTGGGGCATTCATCTGAGCACATTTTCCACCAATGGGTTGATAAATGGAATTTTGACCATTTTGTGGGCTTGTTGAGGCACTGCCAATAGCTCCTCAACCTCCATCTTTGGCTTTGAACACATGAATGTACATGGTCTTGTAGCCTGATGATGCTGGTTCAGTCTTCTTACCAAGGGTGCAAGTCCCTCCATGGTCTGGTTGTGTGCCACTCACCTGATTTTTTTGTGGTGTCTTGGGTTTCAAAACAGTGATGGTTCCCAGATCAAGTCCTCATAGTGTTCAAGGACATCCATTGTGCCCTTGGCATCTTCTACATTGGATATTTTATCTCCATTGTTGTCCAGTTCAACATTAGGCAAATTCAGCCTGGATCACTCATGAGTACAAGACAATCCAAGTGCAGATATAGAGTGTTGGCACTGAGTTTGCGCAACAGTCATATAAGGGTGGAGGGATGTGAACACTGGTTTCAACAGTGTTTGTGATGATGGATCCCTCCAACAATCGTTGGTGGAAGGGAGCCCGGTTAGGCAACCAACAGTAAGGTGAGCAGATCAGACAGAGCAGGGTATCTTTGTTACACTGAAGTAGGAACCATAAGTTGATACAAGTAAAAATAGAGAAAAGTAAAATATACCTTCATTACACAGAAGTGGGAATGATGGTTGGGTTCTTAAAAATAAAGGGTATATAGGTGAACTTCAGACCATGTAAGTAAAATGCTGCATTAGGCACAGGCATGTGTTTCTTGAAGTCCACATCTGGCCTATTCATTGTCTTGTGGATAATATGTTGATGTGGCAGTGATGTGCTATTGAGGTTGTTATCAGTGCCCATCAGGTGTGATGGGGGGTCATTAATGTGAGTGTTGTTGATAGTGTAGTGGTGGAATATTGGGTTATAAATGTGTAGGGTAGTGAGGTCAGTTTGGGAAGTGGGGAGCTGAACAGGTGCCAATGGTAGGGCACAGACTTACAGTTGGTGTGTAAATTTGTCAGGCTTCATGAACATTCATCGTGGCCTTGTTAGTCACATAGCAACCCCAGTTGGCACCAGTATAAACAAGGACATGCTCAGGATAGAGGTCCTGAGCTCCATTCCAGAGGTTTGAGCCTTGAGAGAGTCCACTCTGGGACTCTCAGTTCTTCTCACTCCCTCTGGTGTCATTATCTCACACTGTTGAGCTTGTTTTTGGTGGATGGGAGGCTCTTGGGTCCCTCCCTTGGTTGTCTTTGCTTGAGTAGTGGTAGCAGCCATCATCGTTCTTAGATGGCCATTGTTTCACATTGTTGTTATTTTGTGTTTGATGTCCTAAAAGGGAAAGTTTAAAAACAAGCATCACAAATAGAAATTGAAGGGCTGGGGGGGGGGGGGGCATATAATGAGGTTAGCAAAGTAATTGGGATGGAAAACAGGAAAGAGACATGGTATAGCCCCTGGGAGAGCCAGGAAAATGGGTAGCCAGTTGTTGTTGACTGATGAACTGGCAGAGAGACTTGATGAGAAGCTAGGGAGATAAGGCCTCTAGTTGACTATGGCTGATGCTTCTAGTCTCAGGGTATGGTATAGACAAGCCCAGAGTGAGGAGAGTCCCAGAGTGAAGATGAGAGTTTAAGCCAAGTAGTCAGGTGACAGACAGTTCCAGCAGAGATTGCTGGCAGAGTGAGACTGGGAATTCTAGACTATAGTGAGCAAAAATGATGAGAATAGAGACACAGAATAGGGCAGATAGCTGGTAGCTGGATAGCAGGTAGTAGTCTAGCAAGTAGATGATGGCCAGTAAATAGCAGATAATAGCCAGGTGATTCAAAAAAATGTAACAGTATATTGGCTGCTGTCTAGTGCATGCATATGGCAGAAGTGTCCATCATAACAAGTATAAACAATGTGGCTATAGGTGACAGGGCCACATCACACTATGGAAGGTGCCGAAAATGATGACCCTGGGTATGCACCATTACACTGGGTAAAGAAACTTGGCACAAAGAAACTGGACCAAAAGGCTGAAAAGGGCCATTTTATGGGTTTTTATGAGGAATCAAAGGGCTACAAATATTAACATTAGCAAAGCTGAATGGTTTTGAGAGGCAATGGAACAGGTGATGGCTGCAATCAGTGAAGATGAACCTTTGTTGAAGGAAGCATTGAAAGGGCCTGAGAGACCTGACTGGATCAAGGCAATAGAAGCTGAACTCAGCCAAATCAAGAGACTCCACAACTGGGATCCTGTTGAGGCACCACCTGACACCAACATCATCCCATCAGGCTATGTATTCTGCCAAAAATGTGACTTGAATGGAATCATTGAAAGGTACAAAGTATGCTGTATAGCAAAAGGGTACATGCAGCAACTCAGTGTCAATTACACTGATATGTTCACACCAACTGTTTGCCCAGCCACACTTTGAATCCTTCTATCCCTCACAGTCCAACAAAATGCATATCCATAAAATCAACATGAAGAATGCCTACCTAAATTCCTATCTACTAAAGGAGGTGAGGATATTTTCATCCATCTACCACTTCCATACCTTGAATTCCATGAGCTCCCCCCAAATCTTTGTAACTTGCAAAACATTGTATGCAAACCAGTACTTTACTGTCTCCCACATAATCTACACAGACTCCACACAGACTCCAAGCTGGCCATGGATTCTGAGTGGAGTCCTAGCAGAGTCCTACCAGTCTGCATGGAGTCCATGGACAGTCCGAGTGGACTCAACTCGGACAAGTTTCCCAAGTGAATTTTCATCACAAGGGTGGTTTGTCTGTAGGGTTGCTGAAGTTTGGTTCAGTCCTGTTCTTCGAAGATTTTGCTGAACCTAGAACCAGACTTTAGGCTTGGTCCGGGCAATCCACTGAACTTGGAACTGGACCATTGGTTCAGGTTCAGGATGGTCCTGTTCTAGTTCAGGAGGGGTTCAAACTTCGAACCAAATTTTTTGAATGCCAAAATCTGCATAACACTGTTCAAAACTAGGTATACTACAACTTACTTATACCTCCAAACTGCGGCCCTCAGAATCAGCCTCTGAACCATCAAAGAAAGAGTCCAGGTGCTTAGCCACATCATCCACAGCAGTAATGTGTCCATTGCGATAAGCATTTTTTAAGAGCTGCAATGTGTTGAAGGAAGCAACTGAAAGATGGTTACAATTGGGGGTCCCTGTGATCCCACCTCCTGAGAATGTGTGTTCAGAAGGTGTTGCAGACCCCTAAAAAGCCAAGTAGTCCTGTGTGCTTGGACAAGGGTTTTCAGACATACCTGTCGATCAGCATCACCCATGGCCTTGGTGGTGCTATATGCCTCTTCTACGAGCTCAATATTGGTGCCATCTCTGCTGCCTTCCTCTTTGGTAGTTGCACCACCTGTTCCAACATCATCATCCCCTGCATTGACCTCAGCATTATATGATTTGTTGTGATGCTCACTTTCATCATCGCTGTCAGTGACCCTGGCCTGACATGCAGCATGCAGAGATGCTTCAGCTGATGCTGTTACAGTGGTTGATTGCTTGCACATCACTGCAGAAGCCTCAGCATTGTCAGGGTCAATGATACGAGCTGAAGGACGAGTGACACAAGCAGAACGACAAGACCTGGCAGCTATCTTGCCTGGAGCTGGACCACCTCGAAAGAAGGCATGCACTGGGGTGGATGTGGCTGCAGAGTTAGGAAGGGGGGCATTGTCATCAGGATCATTGTAGAAGATGATAGCAGAGGCATCGAGGAGACTTCCATCTGCTGCAAGTGCACATTGATCTGGGGCTGCCATGAGAAAAGTTAAGAAAAAATCAAAGCATCTCACCTAGCTTTATAGCCAGCCACTGGCCTACAAGTGATTGCTAAAACATATGCCTTCCTTTCATCATTCTATTATGAGCATAGACGGGCAGATCTTACTGCAAACATTGCCAGCACTGTCCAGTAATAAGGGTAAGACATGTTGTAAATTTGGCAACAGTCCAAGCTAAGCCATACAAGTGTAATTCATTTCACATGGACAAGATCTGTTTGGCACTGAGAGTTAAGAAGAAATGCTGAAGGAAGGACATGAAGACCATTAAAAAAAATGAGCTGACCATGTAAAGAAGGCCAGCAGTGACATGGTCATTGGCAAGAGTAAGAGAAGTGAAGAGCTCTCTTTAATGGTGGTTGAGATCCAAAGACAGCGTTGAAGGATAACCCAGGCAGCAATAGTGGCAGCAACACAAAATCCAGTGCCCACTATCGCGACTGTGCCTCTGACTGATGATCATACTTGATGGGTTTGTTGACAATTTGCAACAAGGTTTCGTGCTTCCAAACTATTGTACACATGGCCTTGCCAAACAAATCAAAACTCTTCCATATGCGTACTCATAACAAAAGTTTGGTTCAAACCTGGTTCAAGATGGTTCTGAGATTTTGTGCCCTGCCCAAACCCAGAACTGGACTTGTGGTCCGGTTCTGCACAACCATCGAACCTTGGACTGAACTTCAGTCCGGTTCCAAAAGGTTCAGGTTTGAATTTTGGTTCAGAACCAGACTGTGGCATCCCTATTTGTCCAAGGGGAGTCCAAGTTCTGTTGGACTTAGTGAAATTTTTGCTAAGTGCCCGCACAATAACATTGCACAGAGGAGGGTTTGAACCACAGACCTTTACACTACAGGTCACATGACTACTGAGCATGCATACTCTACCACCTGAGCCAAGTGGCAATTCTAAAATACTAACATAAATGTTATTTATTAGACTCACACATTTTAATGTAATGTATATATAAATAATAAATCTTACTACCCTCCTAAGGAGGATTGGCACAGCCACAGCAGGCAGGGCAAAATTTTCCCAGAGAGAAAATGTGGAGAACATTACACTTTTCCATGTAGCAACCAAGTAAATAAAAACTGGTGAAAATAGGTTATTTTCTCTTCATTTTCTCTGCATTCTGCCTAAGGGAAAATATATCATTTGTGTGGAGAGAGAAAAAGAGGAATTCGAAGTGAAAAAAACTTATTTCCCCATGATTTTCACCTAGGGAAAAAGAGTTATATTTCCTGCAAAAGCAAATGAGAAATCTCTGGAGAATATAAGTTATTTCTGGCAAATTTTGGCATGGAAAATTCCATGTGGAAAAGTGTAATTTTCTCCTCATGTTTGCCAGATTTCCACCAGGAGAAAAAGAAACTCCTGCCTGCTTATGTCAACATTAGTGGCAGTGCCCTTGACCTAAACAGGCAGGAGTTTCTTTTTCTCCAAGTAAAAATCTGGCAAACATGAGGAGAGCATTACACTTTTCCACATAGAATTTTCCAGGCCAAAATTTGCAAGAAATAACTTATATTCTCCAGTAATTTCTGACGTGCTCTTGCAGGAAATATAACTTTTTTTTTCTTGGGCAAAATTCAGGGGGAATTAAGAGGAAATAAGTTTTTTTCACTTCAGATTCCGTGTTTTTCTCTCCACACAAATGATATATTGTCCCTTAGGCAGATTGCAGAGAAAATAAGGAGAAAATAACTCATTTTTTCCCTACTTATTTGCCACATAAAAAGGTGTAATTTTCTCCACATTTTCTCTATATTTTCTCTTGGTGAAAATTTTGCTCTGCCAGTTGTGAGGGCAGGCAGGGAGATTAAATAGGATATATTTAATTTATTACCCCTGTGTGAATGTGAGGGGTACAATGAATACAAAAAAATACCCACCCTTGTATTTTTGAGGGGTGGGGGGGCTAACTATATAACTAATTGCCCCTCCCCTGTAAGGTGAGCAGGGGAGGGGTATACATCTAATATAAATGCCCCCCCTCGCACATGCGAGGGGGGGCCTGTGGCTGTTGTTGGGTTGTGTATTGGGGCTTTTGGGTGGGGTGGGCACAGTCGTCCCCCTTGTCTTTGTCCCCTCATTGTCATTGTCATCCCTGTCCCATTGTTGTCTTTGTCATCTTTGTCCCCATCCCCTTGTCATCTTCATCTTTGTCATCCCCATCCCCTCATTGTCTTGTTGTCATCCCCTTGTTGTCTTGTTGTCATACCCTCATTGTCTTTGTTGTCCTCAGGGTTGTCCTCATTTCTGTGTTGCTGTCCCCATCGTTCCCTGTCATCCCCATCATTGTTGTCCCACCCTGGTGTTGTCCAGGTCTTTGTCCAGGTAATCCTTGTCATTGTCCCACCCTTGTCATTGTCCTGTTGCCATCCCTCGTCTTGCTGTCATTGTTTGCCTTGTCTGCCTGGTCATCAGTCCTCCCTCACCATCCTCATCGGTGCATGTCACCCCTCATTTCCATGTCCCTGTCCCTGTCATTCTCCCCCTCCCGCCCCATTGTTTAGCTCCTGCAACCCATGCCATGAGCAGTTGCTTGCAGCCATGGTTGGGGTGCTGTTGTGTTGGTCATCATCATTGTGGTGATTGTGGTTGTCCTGTTGTTGTAGCTGGCTGGTCCCTCATCATCGGACCTGTCCCTGTAGCTAGACTAAGCTAGTATCTAGAAATTGCTGTTAGTAACAAATGAATGAAATTAGAAAGAAATAAAAAAACTTACCAATGGCCCAAGAGATGTCACCTGACATCTCTTGGGCTTTTTTGTCTTTTCCCTGTCATTCCCTCTCACCATTGTCCACTGGGCCCTGTTGATCCCCTCCCATTGCTCCCCATTTCCACCCCATGAGCAGTGGCTTGTGGCTGTGGTTCTGGGTGCTGCTTTGGTGGTTGTGGTGGCCAGCATCGTGGTTTGGCATTGGGGTGCCATAGTTAAAACCTATCAATAATGAAAAAAAAATAGTAAGTTGAAAAAAAGAAAAAAAGAAACTTACCTAGGGCCCAAACAATGTTGTCATCATTTGGGCCCATTTGTTTGTTGTTTGTTTGTGGTAGGGGCAGGAGGACAGGTGGGAAGCGGTGGCAGTGTTGTCAAGAGTGGTGGTGGTCAAGTGATGAGCTAGCATCATTGATGACACAGTGATATGTCCACATCACAGGTAGTACTTGGGACACACACCAGTACTTTTTGCATTGCAGATAACAGGTCTATACAGTAGTCTGATCAACCTTGATCAACCTCAAACTTCTTCAGTCAGATTTTCGAGCAATATCACACAATATCAAGCCCCTCAAAATCTTTGTTCTGACTTTGAGCACTAGCAGGACTTTCCCATACCTCATATGACCCCTCCGACCCTCATTCAATAAGTATAAATCACATTATGAACATTTGATTGATCACAAACAGCAATATCAAACCCCCAATAATTCTCGAACTCTTCGATTGAGCTCGATCTTCATCGACCTTCTTCAGACAACTTCACAATATTTGCTACAAGTCCAGATATGTGTCTGGATCAATTTATGAGCCCTACAACCCTCCTCAATCATCACGATCTTCATCAATTGACTTCAAACAAGTTTGATTGAACTTCAAGCATACTTTGCACACTTTGGTGGCCATATTCATTATTATCAGACATTCATACCACACCCCCGCACCTTGTGACATCATATGACAAGCTTATCACATGAAGAACAATGGACAGGATCATGTTTTGAAGGACATGAGAGGACTTCCGAAGTATTTCAGACTCCTCAAAGGGAACACATGTATGTACCACATGATACCCTTTCATTTGTCTCATGTTCACATCATTTCATCATCTACCCATCCTATTTAGCTGTTAAGTACTGAACACGGGCGGGGATCCGTCGGAGAATATCGGAAAGTCCGGACGGGGTATC
>QLOK01010493.1:7897-18409 GCA_003313805.1 Tricholoma flavovirens
CCGGAAGATAACATGTAGAACAGATGTCTAGACGGGACGCGATTGGGGTTGCCATACATCATTATTCATTACTGTCGTAAAAGTCGGAGGGTACAATGGCAAGCTACAAACGAGCACTCGGCGGCATGTCTCTCAAGGCTTGTCGCACTCCTAGGTCCCCTAGAACATCTTCGGCTAATGAAGCAAATCAGTTACCCTTCAAAAAGGAGGTGTTAGTACCGACCTCCTCCACCAACGCTGTTACAAGTCCTTTGAGTAAAAATCACATTTCGAACAGCACAAGAATTACTCACGCATCAATTAGTAACGTCCTATGGTACTATTATTTGTCGCCGTGAGTAGGAGGCACAACAATGAAAATCTCAATAAGACAGACGTGTTCAATAAATTTCCCCATGCCAGACCGCGTTAAACCACGGCCACCAAATATCTGCCATAAAATCAATAACAATCACACCAATTTTGGATGGCAAACCTGTGCAGCGTCCCTTGCAGTATCCTGAGCTGCACGGGTCGCATACATCTTGAGAATTGCAATGTTCCTGAGAATCATGTAAAGTACATCAAAAAACTACCCACAACAAATTTGGCGTAAATGTCTCACCCAGCTAATTTATCAATTTCTCTATGATTCATGTGCTTCATCTGATATGTGATGTTTTCGAGCCAAGCCTGGGAGCTTTCTAAGCGCGAAAACATTGCGGCAAGCTTAGACCGGACGACGGCTTGCGATATGAGGGGTCTGCCGAAAATCTCTCGTTGTGTCGCATATCTTTTTAAACTACAGGTCAGTTGCTTTCTGTGGTTCCAACAGGCACTATCTCACTTGAAGCACTCCTCCACAACAATCCTCTGCGTTCCGATGGAATTACTAATCAGAACCCACCTGGAAGGTATCAGCGAGGGACGGAACGACGAACGTCCTTTGGACTGACCGCTCGTGATTGAAATTGCTCAGAATAACTCGTAGCCCATCGTTTTCTGGACCCAATGTATTTTCGTAGGGTACTTCAACGTTGTCAAAGCTGACATATGCCGTTCCAGCGGCCATTGAATATGATGTACGAATGGGTCTTGTTTCAACTCCTGTACCACGGGGAATAAGGATGACCACTATGCTTCCTTGATCTGTTCTACATGCCACAGTGAAATAATCTGCAAATGTCCCATTTGTTATCCATTTCTTTTTTGGCGTCAGACAAAGCAAGATAAATAGTAGTCCCCCTTGACACAAACTCACCTTCCTGCAAACATTGTTAGTTAGTCAACAGTTGACAAAAATTGAAAATGCTTACGTTCCATTCACCAGCCACCCATCACCCATTCGTTTAGCGTGACACCTGATTCCAGCAACATCACTTCCCGCATACGCATCGGTAACGGCAAGACTTATAAACTTCTTAAATGACAGAGCGTCTGGCACGATCCTGTCACGTAACTCAGGTCTTCCGAAGTTTATAATTGGCGGCAACGCTTCAAGGTCATCAGCGTGGAATGTGAATACACGGATTCTGATTATTACCGATGATTGTTCCTCCACCCAGTCCGTCACTGTAACCGCGAGCGTGAATCCGAGAAAATTCTTGGTTGATAATTAGTTCGTGAAATTGGTCAAACTGCCATCTTTAAGGACCGACGAAAATAGGCAAAGCATCATACGAAGGACTCACTTCTTCTGGCCTTACTATTCCGTTCATCAAAATCCGGTCCTTTAGATGTGGTCCTGGACCTAACCGCATCGCAATTATATTTAGCCTTGCCATTTCATCAAAAACGTGTCTAGATGGCATCTGTCCATCTTCTTCTCGTTTTTGAGCATCTGGGAAAATGACTTCCTCGACAAACTCTCGCACAACAGCTTGGAAAAGGTGGTGATTCTTGCGAGGAAGGTTCAACAGAAAAAAAACTCGGGCATGATCCTGGAACATACATCCGTATAATAAGGGCTGCGGTACCCAACCGTCAGCCATGTTGGCTCTGCATACGGAACTCGACTTAATGATCCAGAAGGTCGGCTGGAACCGGGCTTGAGTCCTGCTTCAGGGTTAATGATGCCGATCTTCAGGCGAGCGTATTTGGGTCTTTGAAGGACTTCTGAACGGTGGAGGCTGTAGAAGGCCTTAGTGGCGTCTTTGCCGGCTATAATGACGTGAGCAGCGCATGTGAATTTTAACGAGCGAAGTGCGGACCAATGTCTTCCTCTAGAAGCACTGACAGGCCACCAGGATGGATAGCAGCGAATTTGGAAATGTCATACACATCTGAGTCAATGATTATCCACTGTGGAATGAGTCACAGTCAAGCTCCAGCTCGCGGTGTGGGGTAACATTTATGTTAAAATCGAGCTGACCAAATCCCCGACACGGTTATGCTTCGGAATGAGGAAAGGGTGAGCATTATCAACATTTGCTGCGACATGCAAGTCATTACCTTTGCAACGGTTTCCGCTGACAATTCCATTGAGGGAAAGATAGGGGGAGATGAGGTCGGGCCCGGGAGGAATGAGAGATAAGGGTCCCACAAAGGAACGTGATGAAATGACACTAAGATAAGAAGGATGAGTAAGATCAAAGGGGACGAAACGAGGCCTACTTAAGACTCTACATGAGGCAAGATGAGCAACACACTACGCTGAATCTAATCTAATCCGAGTCCGGACTTCGGAGTCACGGAGTGGTCAGGAGTTTGAGTTCATCAATCACGCGTCATGATCCGGATATATAATGATATTTCATCCCGGCTTCCGCGCTATCGCCCCTATTTACTTATAGACGAGCATTCTTGGGCATCTTTCGCAAGGCTTGCCTCACCCCAAGATCGCCGAGAACATCCTCCGCTGAGAATTTAAGCATCAACTTCTGGTGTCCGTAACATGAAAATTGGACGAACCTCCTCCTAGAACCCTAGAGATAACACATTGTCAGGAATAGTTGAAAGGAATCGGAAGTAGGCTCACGCGTCAAAGGGAACTGTCCGATGATACTGAAATATACAAAAAGTCACTCGAATAAATCCAAATGGGTATACTACGGAAACAAACATGTTCAATAAATCGGCCCATTCCTGATGGGTCGCTCAATCAGCGCCATCTTATCACATTCCTTTTCGAACATACCTGTTTTCGTGATACCACGCCCGCCAAATATCTGAAAAGATTGCGGCATCAGATTTGATGTAGAATCTGCGCAGCCTGAGAAAACCGAACCTGGACAGCATCTTTAGCCGTCTCTTGTGCTGTCTCGGTGCAGTATTTCTTGACCAAGGCAATAGGGCTGGATAGTGCATTTAACATTAACGTCGTTCTTAGCAGTAAAAACAGTGGTGTACCCAGCCAAATGTATCGCCTGCTCCTTGTAGTTCATGTGATTCATCTGGTAGGTTATATTCTCAATCCAGCTCTGTGCGCTTTCAACCCGCGAGATCATCGCAGCAAGTTTGGCCCGAATCACGGCCTGGGAACTCAGAGGTTTCCCAAACACTTGCCTCTGCGTGGCCCATCTGTGGAAAGGAATCAGTAACAAGGAATTGAGTGTTATATGCTGCTGCCTGACTGACTTTAGACACTCCTCGACAATATATCTTTGAGCTCCAACACTGCCACAAGCCATGCCCCAACTAATATAAATTCGGTTCAAGGACAATAAATTCTGAGGATGTGGAGAGACCATACCGTTCGTGATTAAAATTGCTCAACACAACTTGCAGACCTCCGTTATCGTCGCCCAACGTATATTCGTACGGGACATGCACGTTTTCGAAAGTTACAAATGCGGTACCAGCGGCTGCTGAGTAGGACGTCTTGATTGGTTTCGTTTCGACGCCTGGGCCACGTTCTATGACCAGAACAACCATTCCTCCCTGGTCAGTGCGACAGCCCACCGTAAAGTAATCCGCAAAAGTTCCATTGGTGATCCATTTCTGACATCATATATAAGCGATCTAGCATGTATGAAAAGTAGTGCACACCTTTCTAACAAATGAAGGATTGGTTCAGATGGGACATTCAGACTATGGGTGAATATGGCTCACGTTCCTGTCACAACCCAGCCATCTGCTACTCGCTTAGCGCGGCACTTGAGGCCAGCCACATCGCTGCCCGCGAACGCCTCGGATATACAGAGACAAACCAATTTCTTGCCATCGAAAACCTCTGGAATGATCTTGTTGCGCAACGCGGGTTTACCGAAGTTGAGAATAGGTGGGAGGCCTTCAAGTGCTATGAGCCTAGGAACACATAACAAAGAACAGTTTACCGATAAACGTTCCACCTCCCAAACCATCGTAATATCCACGGGTATTGAGTCGCGCTGCCTCTTGTGCCGTGATCAATTCATGGAAGTAGTCGAACTGACCGTCCGAACATCAAAATTAAGTCTTTTCGAAGACAATTCGTTCACAAATACCTCTTCCGGCTTCACAATCCCGTTCATTAACACACGTCCCTGCAGATGCTTTCCTGGGCCCAATCGCATTGCAATAATGTTGAGTTTTGCCATTTCTTCGAAGCAACTCTGAGAAGGTCTCTTTCCGTCGTGTTCTCGAGCCTGGGCATCTGGTAGTATCACTACTTCCATGAATTTCCTGAATTCGATTTGTAAGCGACGGTGATGCTATATAGTGCGTCAAAGAAAACCAGTCTGAATGACGTTAGACAACGTACGTCCTTGTAGTAAGGAGAATAATAGCCCTTTGAAAGCCAAGTTGGTTCCCCGTATGGAACTTCACTCAACGCCCCCACAGCACGAGGGAATATCTGCTGCTTCTCATCCATAACAACTCCAATTTGAAGACGAGCTAAATGGGGTTTCTGGAGGACTTCATATCGATGAAGGCTAAAGAAAATGGTTGTGGCGTCCTGGCCAGCTTATTTTCATGGTAAGAGGGAAAGAGCTTTGAAAACGTATGTTTGGTTTGATCCTTACCAACTTCCTCGTCCAAAAGGACGGATAGGCCTCCAGGATGCACGGCGGCAAACTTAGACAAGTCAAAGACCTTGGTATCCACAATTATCCACTATGTAGCAATAACGCGGGGTCAGATTCCAGTTTATTACCAATACTTTATGCGTAAATCATATTACTGACTAGATCGCCCTGCTTGTTGTGTATTGCGACGTCATCTCTTGAGATATGCTTGGATGCCATCTTGCTTTACGTGCGAATAGTGGAAGCAGTGCAGTAACTGAAACGCGTTTCGGACTCGTAATTCAAAGGTCACAGACCCCATTAGTATTATACGGCAATTAGTAAGTAATCCATAATCAAATGGTCGCGACTTCACGCTCGGACCTAAGCTGGGAGCATTTAATAGCCCAGTGTTAGTGAAGCAGAAAACGGGAGAAGCAGGTATTGAATTCTGTTAGACTTTTGGTGAGAGCTACAGAAGGTTCAAGTTAAAATACTCCCAAATCAAGCCCGAAGATCATGCAATGAGGGGCTAAAACGGGAATCCCGAACCGCGGGCAGGGGTCAGTCTGAGAGCACTCCCTTGTCATGATTCCTTCACTATCATCGATCGTGTATGATTGCCAAACGTTTGAAGTTTCTTGCGCTACTTACATCCTGCAGAAGTCTTGATGCCAATTCAAGTCAAGCAGGATTGGAATTCGTTTCTGTATGGATTAGTAATCGTGTGACTCTGTTACTGGAAAACTTGAACCCGCCCCCTCCCGTGGCCACAGCTCACTCACTTATTCATCCCAAAAATTATCATCAACTTTGTAGACGGCCACGAAATACTACGCCAATGCCCCGGTTTGGTTTCTGTTTTTATGAGCATCCTAGCTGATGAGTATTGTTCTACTACTCTCTACGCTGTGCCGAATTTAGCCTCACTGTCCATTCGTTCGTACATTTAGACGAAGACAGAGAGCACGGCTTATTCCTTCGACCTTTCCTTCTCCCGTCCCTACGACATCTTGACATCGAAGCACACATTGGGGATCCATGGTCAGAGATAAGCATCACACAGTTGATCAAACACTTGAACCTGCAAAGTTCGAACCCTTCCGTTCCACAACCTTGACGCCTGAAATTGTGTCCACCGTTCTTGCTGAATCCCCGCTGCTCAAGGACCTTTCACTGTTTTTTTGTTGAGAACGAATCACATTCCGCGAATGCATTAGTTACGACAATTGCTCGTGGTGACCTCACAATATATCCAAACTGCCTAGGCCTGCTGTTAGAACGATTTAAATGTCGTCCAGAAGTGCGATTTGGATAATTTGGCCACGCTACCAAAACGAACATCTGAAGTACTAGATGTCAGTCTACCAAGCTGATGGGAATGGTTCTGTCATAGAACAATATTTTTGTCATGAAACCTGTTAACTTCCCGTACTCAAACGGAGTAACCTAAAAACAAGTCCTCAACATCGAGGCAACGAATAAATTTACACTGCGCAGATGGAATGCAGCAAGGTTTCGGTGACCTTCATTAGGGTGCACTAAGGAGTCTGTCGATTGAAAAAGTCGGGGTTACACTTCGCCATTCTCGGGCCCATCCCCCTCCCGACACATCTAGTTTCGATGTTGGTCTAGCTAGCCCTTTTTCCGAGTCCCTAATAATTTCCGGATCATGATTCATTCGCTCGACTTGATCCTGGATCACGGGCACAAGCCAAAGTCTTTCATTTATTCCCAACTTCATTTCTCGGTGTTCACGATTGCGAGTTTACTACAGAAACTCTGCAGGTTTTCAGTTACCGTAAGCTCTAGGTCTTTATGATTCTCCAGGTATATCATACGCATGATGGGAAAGACGCGAAGAAACCTATGGATGCAGATCAATAATCGCGGAAGAGAATCGCACTTCGGCTCGACCCACGAGAACCTCAGAGTTTGCTGGTATGAGTGTAAAACCGAGCCTCTTCACCGCCAATCGCGCCGTCCAGTGCCAATCGCCTCTTCTCTCCCTCACTCAAACCAAGCTCTTCCAGAATTTCCCCAGTGTGTTTCCCGGATCGAAGAATAACATCGCTGTGACCATCCAACCGTACTGCGGGTAAAATTTGTGGGTGTGCAGCAGGAAGAGACGCGTCTGCACCAGTCAGTACGCGTGCTTCCGTCGGGGTAAGGACCGGAAGCGCACATGCATCTGATCCTGTGATACGAAGATATAAATTGTTGCAGACAAACGGTGGAAATCGATGTCGTACCATGAAAGACGCCAGCCCAATAGTCTCTACTATTAGACATGAAGCCCTTTTCGAGAAACTCCTTCAGGTTCGGCCAATCATCCTTGTCCTCATATGTGCTTGTCGTGGGTTTCCATCGGCTCTGTATGCTGAATTGTTGAGGAAGAGCATCTACAAATAGCCGGATGAACTCTTGGAAAAACTGTGGCTCGAGGCATCCGACGGACATGAAACCGCCATCTTTGCAAACATATACATTATAGAAGGGAGTACCCCCATCCAGCCGGTTATGGCCTCGTTCATTGCGAAACAGAGGTGAGATTGGAAGTATGGCGTGCAGGAGAGGGAATACAGAAACGTAACGAGTCCCAGAAACCTGCAAAGGCGCACATTGATCTAATCTCAGTGAGACGGAAACAAAACCAACCATGTCCGCGTTCACAACTTGTCCACGTCCGCTCTTGCCCCTTTCAATCAAGGCAAGCAAAATTCCGAAGGCACATAGAAGGCCCCCACCGGCGAAATCAGCTAAGAGATTCAGTGGGAAGTGGGGTTTTCCATTTCCGGGAAGCATCTGAACGTCAAAGCATGGGACGACTAGGAGAGATAGAAAAAGCAATGTACGACTCTCACCGAGAGTACGCCACTGAGAGCTAGATAATTGATATCGTGGCCTTGCTCGATAGCCTCAGCGGACGAAAAAGTTCTTTCCTCATTACTGACCTGCCATGTCTTTGTGTGGGCCTGCCAGGATTCAGCATTCTGAGATCAGGCATGCAAGTGCGAATACTATACTACCTGTTCTGGGGAATCTGAATATAATTAGCCTTCGCACCTACCAAAAGCAGAACAGAAAGCCACACCCCGACATCCTAGCATAAATGAGCTTCTCATTTAGTCCCTTATTCTCGTCTTTCCCCAGAAATATTTCGGGTCCAAGTCCAAGCTTCTCCATGATACCAGGTCTAAACGGTTCAATCATGACATCCGCGTTTGAAATCAATTTCTTCAACGTCTCCCTGCCACTACGTATCTTTGGGTTTATTGCTATAGATCGCTTGCCACGACATAGGACGTCGACTGACACGGAAGAGGGTTTGTCAACGCGTGTCACAGAGGCACCATTGTCGGCAAGAAGTAATCCAGTAAACGGGGCAGGGGCGAGACCAGCGAACTAAATATATCGTGCCAGTGAAATCAAGGATATGTACAGGTCGAAGCAAATAACACTAGCCTCAACTACACGAAGACCCGTAAGAGACATGATAATGGATGTTGACAAGCCGATAAACACGTGCCTGAATTGAATGCGTTATCACATGTTAAGTAGACTACTACTAGTAGTAGTCACGACATAGGAGGTAGCTCCTTTACGCATAACTAATTCACCCTTATAATGTCAACAGATACGCAGTTCACAAAGGAAGAGGTTCAGAAGGTATTGACATATCTTGCACGTCACGGTTGGGTTGCTGACACGTCCATTTTTCAGCATAACAAGGACGGTGATCTGGTGAGTGAATTACCACAGTGAACTTCAAGAGGACGCCAGGAAGGCTTATGCGGGTCATCAGTGGGTCATAATCAATGCAAAAGTTTACGATCTCTCCAAGTTTAAGAATCTTCATCCTGGTGGTGGATCCGTTCTCCTGGACCCTGAAGTTGGTAAGGATTACTCACGAATGACACAAATACAACCAAGGAACAAGGCCTTACTTTCTCCTCAGCTGGACAGGATGCCACTGAAGCCTTTTTTGGCCTTCACCGCTACGAGGTTCTTGAAAGACCCCAATATCAAAGATTCCAGATAGGGGTGATTGCAGGAGAGAAGAGTATCCTCCATGGCAGGATTCCAGGAGAGATCAGCGCCATTCCGTATGCTGAGCCTACCTGGTTGACACCAGGATATCACAGTCCATACTTCAGTGAGGTGAGCCTCGTTACTTCTCATCCCCGTCCACGCCGGCCTCATGCTGCCACGCAGAACCACAGAAGATTTCAAAAGGTAGTCAGACATTTTATGGATACACTTGTCCGCCCAGATGCAGAGGTATGTGTTATCTATGCTGGACATCATTGCAGGAACGAGTCCTGTCTGATAGGCTCGGGAAGAAGATGGAAAGAGGCCGTCCCAAAATGTAATCGATAAGATGACGTACGTGGTTGTAAGATTATTGCTATACCGAGCTTACTCGCTGCAATTGTCAGTGCTGTGAACTTACACGCTATGCGAATGGGACCCGGGAAACATCTTCAAGGGCGTACCCTCATGAACGGGCTTGTGAAGCCGGAGGAGTTTGACTACTTCCACGAGGTTGGCTTTTCAGCACTCATGCTTGTTAATTTCTGACGATGACACAGCTCATCATCACTCAAGAGTTTGCTCGCTCTAGTCTTAGGGGCTATGGAGATGGTACGTCGCTGCTCTGGCGGACAGACTCCAGCTTTGTTCACTTCTGTAGGTCTTCTGGGAGGGAAGGTTATAGGGTTACCTCCTGTTCTCAATTTCGGCAGCGAGGAACTCAAGGCTAGGATAGTTCCCGACGTATTGGAAGGAAGGAAATTTATCTGCCTTGCGATCTCGGAAGCACATGCCGGAAGTGATGTCATGGGCCTTCAGACTACAGCGGTTAAGAGTGAAGACGGAAAGGAATGGATAATCAACGGTACGATGACAAGCTCTGGAAGTATGACCTATCCGTGATCTCGGCTTGCAATAGGTACCAAGAAATGGATTACCAATGGGACGTTCGCGGACTATTTCACTGTGGGTTGTAAGACCGAGGTACTCTTTATTCTATTTTCCACTCCGCCCTGGTCAATCATCCATACATGTAGGATGGGTTTACGGTCATCCTTGTCGAGCGTGGCCCAGGTGTCGAGACCAAGCAGATAAAAACAAGCTACTCATCGACAGCTGGCACAGCCTTCATTACCTTTGATAATGCCAGAGCTCCTGTAGGGAATACACTAGGCGAAGAAGGGGGAGGTATTTTCGTGATCCTGAGGTTGGTGTTCAACAATATCCTGCTGACGTTGTTGACGATGAGGCCTTCAAAGCAACTTTAATCACGAACGATGGGTCATGTGTTGTGCATCAGCAAGGAGTCAAAGGTCAATCGGTGAGTTGAGTTAGCAGTGCTAGTGTAAGCCAGCCTGACCAGCGCAACTCCGTAGTCGAGGAATGTCTACAGTATGCCTACTTCCTCATTCACCACGTAGCAATGGACTGATTTATCGAATTAGGTGGGTGACACAGAGGAAAGTGTTTGGAAAACCTTTACATTCACAAGCCGTTATTCGGGCCAAGTTAGCAGTCATGATTGCCCGAGCAGACAGTGAGGCGAGGTTCACACATGAGTCACGTCCATCGCAAT